>VMDO01003575.1:0-65000 GCA_007922755.1 Pedetes capensis
GGAAGCTAAGCAGGGTTGGGCCTGGTTAGTACCTGGATGGGAGACCGCCTGGGAACACCAGAAGCTGTAGGCTTGGGAGAAGGACCTGGCAACCCCCTCCCAAAAATCAATCTGCCATTGAAAACCCTATGAACAGCAGAGAAGCACTGACAATAGTGTTTCTCCTGTTGTACAGAGGGTCGCTATGAGTTGGATACCGACTCGATGGCACCTAGCAACAACTAGCAAGTTCCCCCAAAGGTGACAACTTCTGGCATGGATTTGTGTCATGAAAACCTGGCCTGCGAAGTCCTGAGGAACCCTGGGACAAGGAAGTTGAACTAGTGCAAGAGATCAGAGCCTGAGATGTGGGTGCTGCTGCGCACCTCGCAATGTGCACTCCCTGCCTCCACCTGAGGACTCCACTCAGCAAACCGAGCACACGGCCATGCAGAAACGTCTCCACGCATCCCTGGCACCTTGGTGCCACTGAGCTTTGGCCAGGAGGGAGGAGTGATGCCCTCTCCAGAAGGGTTCTTAAAGAGAGAACATGCACCTCTTTTCACCTCCTCTACTGCCTGGAATGCAGATGTGATGGCAGGTGCAGTCATCTTGAGCTATGAGGAAGGAGTCACCTGTTAGCACAGGGAAAGCCTCTTAGGGTGGGGGATGTGTGAGTGCTAACAATGGAGTGCTGTCAAGATAATCATAATTAGAGCCGGGTGTGGTGGCACACGCCTGTCATCCAGCGGCTCGGGAGGCAGAGGCAGGAGGATCGCAAATTCGAAACCAGAGGCAGTCTGCGTAACTTAGCGAGACCCTGTCTCGAAGTAAAAAAAAAATTGGGCTGGGGGTGCAGCTCAGTGGTCCAGCACTTGCAGAGCACACAAGTGCTCTGCCCTAGGTTCAACCCCCAGTACCACAAAAAAATAAAAAAATAAATAAATAAAATAAATAAAAAAAGATAATCATAATTGAAATAAACACAAATTAGAATAATTTATGATAATAGGAAGCCACAAAAATGGAGAGGTCTTGCAAAGAAAAGTTTCTAGATAAAATATTCACTTTAATGGCCAATAAAATGAAATAAATATTTTTTAAAACTTTTAATTAGCCACAGAAAATTGTCAGTAACACCAGTCACAATCAATAACAGAAGCGTGTGTACCTCAGCGGTCAGGAGCCTGTGTGGACATTTGTTAACTTCAGCAAAAAGTCTCCTGAGTCCAGTCTCCAACTGTGTCAACAACAGCATGGTGCAGTCAGCAAACCTGTGAAAGTGAAAGGACACTGCACTACCCTGTGCTTCAAGAAAGAACGTCGGCACAGCCATCACAGTAACTATGGTGTGGTCCACACATGACCAACGTGGCAGTGAAAGCAAGAAGTGGCACAACTTGTCAACGCAAGAAACAAAATGAAAGCAGAAGCAAGGCTTCTTTAGACTAGCGATTTTAAACCCAGTTTCCAGTATTTTAAGTTTGATGAGCCATTTTTAGTAGCTGCAGCAGAACAAACAACCACGAAAGCTCTAACTCGTTTTGTCACTTCTGAAAACAACTTGAAGACCAAGGTTTCAGTGGGTGGTCAGGGCACAAAGATGAATGCATTGGGAGGTCACCAGAGAAGGAACCAAGAGCAACCGTCAGTGCTCCTGGTCTCCATCAGGCATACGTTTTCCACGTTACAGTTTTCCCAAGAGAATCTAAGCTTACCGGTCTGTGCTTCGTGATTCTCTAATGCTGACCTCAATGTCTCTCTTACAATAAGAACTCATAAAAATATTACCATTGACTCTGAAGAACTTATGTCAGCTGCACCGGAAGGATAACACCTAACGCTTAAAACAATTATGAGCTGTGGCCTGAGTAAATTATATGAAGTTATTTCACGTTCGATCCACCCAAGCCCACGCCACCTCTATTCACTTCCACCCCAAGAGCAGAAAAGCGTGGGCAGTGCAGGGCACTGGGAAGGCCTGGCCTCCAACCACCAAGAGCGGCTCTGCATGTCCCCCTTGTTACCTGTGTGACTTGAACTTGATCAGCGCCATTTCCCAGTAGGGTAACATGAGTTTCAATATAAAGGTGGATCTTCTTGTGACTTCTTCTAATACTGAGAGTACCTCATCAGTGACACCTGCACAGGACAAATACGTTTAAACACCATCCTACCGATCGACTGAAATAAGAGAGCAGAACCGGAGAGATGCCTGCGAGCCAAGGCATTCAGGCAGCTGAACCGTGACCCTGAGGCGGCACACCCTCAGACGGGAAGACCACCTGACCCGCAGCCGGAGCACGTGGACTCCGAAACCCCAAGGAAAGATGACGGGCAGCTGCATCTCCTCAGTGTCGGCAGCAACAACAGCAAGCAGGGTGCGGGGCTGGCTGGCTGAGCACACTGACCGAGAGGGATGAGGTTGTCTTCAGGAGACACAGGAGACCCTTTCTGCTATGGGGACTGCGGGCATAAGGACTGTGAGCGCAAGTGTGCAGCGGTAAGAGGAGAAGATGTGCACCGGCAATGGTCCCAAGCCACCGTGTGTGTTGGTACACCGAGGACAGCTTAGCTCTGCCATGACACCGCGGGTCTCTGAGGCCCTGGGTGGTGGGGTGGAGGAGACTGTAAGGGGTCCTGCAACTCGCAGAGCCATCTTACCACTGCCCCCCAAGAACTCAGCTCTTCATGCTACTTATTGACCTTACGAGTACCTTCATGCAGACATATGAAGGGGGATGTGAAAGGGAGCACTTGCCGGGGAAAACCCTCAAATCCTCGAAGTTTGTAAGCGTTATGGAAGCGCGATGTGCCAGGGTGCCCTCGGTGTGCTGAAGGTACCTCCTCAGTACCTGGCCCAGCCCTGCCGTCAGCAACAGCATCGTCGAGCAGTATCTGGGGAGAAGACCACAAAGACCATTTGGGAGGATAAACTCAGTCAGACGTACAAGAAGCTTCGCTTTAAAGTTTCAAATTAGGAAAGCAAACCACCCTCAAATTGCAGAGAAGCCCCCCAGATGTAGGAGGTAGGCTGTGCAGTAGTCGGAAGGGACAATACCACCTCAAAACTCCTGCGTCTTCTACCACCCCAGGAACTGTATATTTGCTACGACGTCCTTCTGCGGACCTCTAAATGCCCTTGGGATGCAGGGCACCGAAGCCACAGGCACCACTCTAGTTACTCTGCTACTAATATGCAGCATTATCTTCCCTGTTTGAAACTTTCTCTTCTTTAAAGAAGTTCATTTTTCCCACTTGTAAAATTCAAGATAAAGCATACCCTTAAGTAGGCCATAAAAGAAAGGAAGTGACTTCACCAGCACTTACTTTGGAGGGATTTCCTGAGGCGACGCAAACCCATGCCACAGGATGTTTCTCAGGTTGAGGCCACAGGGAGAGCCTGTGAAGACTTTCAGCACATCCATCTAATCCACAAAGACAGCAGGTCGCTGAACGGCTGAATGGTAACGCTGAGTAAACCACACAACACTAGAACAGTGTTTTCTTTCTTCTTTAGAACTAAGAAAGCCAACAGCGTTGTCCAGCATAAAGCAGTAATAATAATAAAAACAGCATTTACTGAGCGTTTAACGTGTGCCAGGCACGCTCTGCGTGGCTCATCAGCAAGTTCTTCCTCAGAACAAGCTTCGCCGCCTCCCACACGGCGACAGGGATGCAGGTGTGGAGAGCAAGGCCAAGGCCTGTGGGGCTATGAAATCAGTACTGGGGATGGGGCTGACCCAGCTACACTGCTTGGACGCCATGTACCAGAGGTGCCCAGTACCTAAACAAAGCATAGACGGAAACTTAGCCCCAGGCAGTATGTGCTTGTGTACTGAAGAAGACAGCAGCCGCGGCCAGGCCAGCAGGCCGAGGGCCGAATCCCGTACCTCCCGCAGCCTCTTGGTGGAGTGGGGCACACACCCGCCACAGGACCCTAAGGGCCCAGGAATCACACGCCAGAGCAATGCTCCCAGGGTGGAGCACCACCTCAGAAGGAGAGGCTGGAAAACAGAAGCTGCTCAGGACCAAAAGGACATAAAGCCACACAGTACGAAAGCTCGGGCAGGCTGAGGGAAGAAATGAAGGCGGTCCTCATCTATGTGAAGACTGCTGCAGAGAAGGGAAAGAGGTAAGTTCTGAACTCCCCTCAGAGTAGAACCAGAGCCAGCAAGCAGGGAAGTATGCAGACGGGTTTCAACTTAACATAAGGTCTCCAAAGCAACCCCAGGAGCCTCTGATCTCCCACTAATGTTTAATGCTCTAGGTATAAACCATCCAGGCAACTAGAAATATTTATGCCAGTGGCCAAGAAAAAATACAGAGGATCCAAGTGGCCGCAGGCAGGCAAATGACTAATCGCACATATGCAGATAGCAAAGAACAAAGACAGAAAATGTGTTTGAGAATTTAGGGTAACGACAAGAGGCTGGACTTTTTCCTCATCCCAGGCTCTCCGGTAAGGAGAACAGGTGTCATCCTCACAAAGGGCAAGGATCCCAGCAGACTGGGAAGATTATATCAGAGATGGTTTCTCGTCTCCACATAGGAAACCTCACCACTCACTGGCTTGGCCAGCATGGCCATCTGCACAAAGCTGCCCTGGTTTCCTGTCTTGACCTGCCTCACTGAACAGCCTAAAGGATACTCCTGAGTCTGACATCTCTTGGTCGCATGTTCTCTAGAAGATTCTGAAAAAGCATAGAGCTCTGTATGATCTCTTATTAACATTTCAATTTTTTTCTCTGTGAGTTTGGATGGGTGCCAACAGCATAGACATTCATGTTAAGACACTGATGTTAGAATAAAACTGCAGTGTCACCTTTTTAAAGAGTTAAAAATTATTCTGAATGGAGTTAGTATCATCATTATAAAAAAATAACCACCAAAGCAACATGTTTCAAAGGGTCCCTCTGACCATCAGACCGAGGATGGATGAGTCTGGGGTGTGTGTGTGTGTGTGTGTGTGTGTGTGTGTGTGTGTGTGTAAAACAGGCAATTGTAAAAGGGAAGGGCAGGAGGAAGAATGTGCTTGGATCCCTGAAATAGTTAATCTTGCCCTAGAGCAGCATCAGTTTTGGAAGAGGAAAGAATGGCTAATGTCAATTGCTGTGCTGTGCTTATTCTGTGCGTTTCAGATGAAGCAGCTTACCACAGAAGGCCCAAAGATGTGAGCAAGCTCCTCAGATGCAAGCAGATCTCTCAAAAGGAAGGGGCATTTCTTTCCGATCAGTAAGAATACCTAAAGTTGAAACAGAAACTGTGCAATAATTGCATTATGATGACCAGTCAATGTTAAGAAAGAACATTATTCGTGAAATAATTACTTGTACAAATGAGAGAAGTACTTAGACACAAATACTATGATTTCACAATCATTCAAAAAGACAGAGATTGAAAATGTATACCAAGTTACTGTGTTTTATAGGAAAACAATAGTTCAAATAAAAAAATGTGAGTGTTTCACATTCATCCAATCTAAGGGACCGGTAATGGGAGTTCTCACTCACGTTGCCCAAGGCTCGTTCCAGACATGACACCAGCTTCATTACACTAAGAGAGACAGCAGGAGGGTGCAGGCTTCCCAAAGCATCAAATATCTCAGGAAACAGCTATTTAGAATAAGATGCATGTTAGAACACACACCGAACAAGAAATGTCTCTTAAATAATACTATTCATTGAAATTCAAACCTCTAAAGATTTCAATTGCTGTATTTTTGATAGAATATTTTCTATATAAATATTACAATACCTAAACAATCAAGAAAAATATTTTAGTATCTAAGAAGTTTTTTGAAAGTCTTTAAGTGTTTATTCAAAGCAATAATTCTGGCATAACTGTAATCTGGAAAGCCAAATATGTGGACCTTCATCTTATTTCACATTATGACTTAGCTTAGTTCCTCATAACAAATAAACAAAAGGCACTTGCCCCTTAAGGGGCAACTCACTTGGCCCCTTAAGAGGCATAACAAATAGCGGAGAATGATCCTTGTACTGTTAGGAAGTTCAGGAAGTTTGCTTTAGGGTTAGACTTATTACATACATTCAAGTAACACAGAGAAAAACAAAACAAAACAAAAAATCCAAAGATTTACGTTAGGCCCCAAATGATCTGTCCTTTCTTCCACTCACTGCTAATAAGCCAAGCGTGCTCCTCCTGGCTCTCCTATGATTATCCCTCCATGAGGGTGGTCCTGTATTCTGATGTGGATTACTTTTTTGCCCCAAGATAAGCACTCCTTTACTAAGCACTCTCTCCTCAACTCCTAATCATGCAAGAGTCCAAAAGCTGTTCAAAAGGGCAGGTTCAACTTAGGCTCTGGAAACTTGCATGACAACTCAAGATTTCTCTTGCAACCTGCAATGCATCTTCACAGCTGAAGGGCCCAGAGAGGAGACACCTTTAAACCTGGCAAGTAATGAAGGTTTCTAGGAGGCATTTGCAAAGCCTTTTATTTCTAACAGTGTTCAAAAGCCCTACCTCTGGAAAATTTGTCCACTGGAACCATGCTGCATACTGAGTTTCAAACTGCTCCTTGGTCAGAGATAAGATGTGAAGATGGATGGCCTCACACACAGGGCCCAGCAGCCGCACACTTTCCCGGTAATCAAGACTCTGGCCTGAAAGGATGAGAAAGCATCCTGTATCACACAATGAAAAATGTCTAAATCACCTGGTGCCTTCATATACGAATGCAATACAGGGATTCAGGAGACTGAGGCAGGAGGAGAGAGTTCAAGGCTAAAGGTAGCCTGTATAACCCAGCTATACCTTTTCTCAAAATTAAAAAATAAAAAAGGGAGGGGTTGGGGGTGCAATTCAGTGGTGAGATGCTTGCCTAGCATGTATAAGGTCCTGGTTTCAATCCCATAATACTGAAAAAAAAAGTCTAAATCACCAAAGTGATTCATTATAAAATCATTCATTATAAATCTTTATTATAAGACTCGTCATTATAAAATCCCCCCAAAAAACAATAATCAGATTATAGTTGTATGTGTCGTAAATATACTCGTGTCATTGGAAATAAATTACATGATGCTTATCTGATTATAAAAGAAAAATATAATATCAGCTATTGTTAGGGCCATTGAGTCAGTCTCCGACTCACAGTGACCCTATATACCACTAGGAGAAACACTATTGTCAGTGTTTCTCTGCTATTCATAGGGTTTTCAAAGGCAGATTATTTTTTGGGAGTGGGCTACCAGGTCCTTCTCCCAAGCCTACAGCACCTGGTGTTCCCAGGCGATCTCCCATCCAAGGACTAACCAGGCCCGACCCTTTTTAGCCTCTGAGATCTGATGGGATCAGACACCACAGTAGTTAGGCTGCAGGCATAATATCAGTAGAGTTTGTATAATACAGAAAGATTCAAATAGGAGAAAAGTACTTTATTCAATGTCATTATCTTCATGTAAGCTTACATGAAATTAGACTCACAATGTACACAGCAGACCCCTCCTCCTTACCTGCAGTTTCAGTTACCCAAGGTCAACTGCAATACAGAAGTACTAAATGGAAAAGCCCAGGAGCAAATAGTGTTTTAAACAGGACGCTGTTCTGAGTAGCATGCACTTTGCACCATCCTGTTCCACCTTCTCCAGGATGTGAGCTTCCGCTTTATCCACAGCATCCACACCGTATACACTACCCACTCATTAGTCACTTAACAGGTGCCTCAGTTACCAGATCAAGGGTCACAGTATCACAGTGCTTATGTTCAAGTAACCCTTATTTTACTTAACATTGGCCCCAAAGTGCAAGAATAGTGATGCAAAGGAGGCACCAGGGCAGATAACACAGTTGTTGTTTTCTTGTTAGGTGCCGTCGAGTCGTGTCTGACTCGTAGCGACCCTCATAGGGTTTTCAATGGCTGATTGTTTCGGGATTGCCTTGGGAGTGGGTTGCCAGGTCCTTCTCCCATTTTTGCGGTGCTGGGAATTGAACTCAGAACCTCAGAGACTGCAGAGCAGCGCTCTACCAACTGAGCTAAATCCTAGGCCCATATAACACAGTTGTTGTTGTTGTTAGGTGCCCTCGAGTCTGTAACCGACTCATAGCGACCCTCTGTACGACAGGCGAAACACTATTGTCAGTGCCTCTCTGCTGTTCATAGGGTTTTCAATGGCAGATTGATTTTTGGGAGGGGGTTGCCAGGTCCTTCTCCCAAGCCTACAGCTTCTGGTGTTCCCAGG
Organism: Pedetes capensis; assembly: GCA_007922755.1. Taxonomy (NCBI): domain Eukaryota; kingdom Metazoa; phylum Chordata; class Mammalia; order Rodentia; family Pedetidae; genus Pedetes; species Pedetes capensis. The sequence continues at coordinate 8,187 of VMDO01003575.1, forward strand.
CAGTCTCCCATCCAGGTACTAACCAGGCCTGACCCTGCTTAGCTTCCGAGATCTGACGGGATCGGATGCCACAGGGCTACCGCTGCAGGCTCATATATAACACAGTAGGACAGATTAACTCTAGCACTGTGTGGCCACACTGTAGGCCTTACAGGAAAAAGCATAGTACATATAGAGTTCTGTACTTTGCATAGTTATAGGCATGGTGACCTTGGAATGCATGTACCCCAAGGATAAGGGTGGATTATTGCATATAATATTGTAACCTGACTTTTTTCAACTTGGCATTGAGACTGTGAAATTTCTAATATCATATTTATAATATGGATTTTGTTTGTTTTTATTTTGGGGTGGATTTTCTTCTTTGAGTTTTTTGGAGTTGAATAACACATGGTTCATCATCATAAAACACAAAAGGTTGAAAGTCGGCCATGTGGCCTCCCAGTTCTTCTTCTTACTGTAACTATTGTTATTAACTTCCTGGGTATATTTACAAATACTTATGCCCATACAAGCAAATATACAAACATGCTTCTATTTTTTTCACTTTGAATTCTGCACCACATGAGCCCCTTCATTCCCTTTTATCACTGCAAAATATTCCACTGTGTGCCCTGATTATAACTTAATGAACCAATCCCCTTTCGGTTGACATCTAAGGAACAGCTTTGCATACATGCCTTCATATCTTTGAGTGCATCTATCTTGGAAATTCCTGGAAATGGAACTTCTGGGCCAGAGTATTACTACTATTAAGTTTTCCAACACATACTCCTCTCCAAAAAATGTCCAAGTACATAAAGAAAACTTTAACATGATTGTATAATCTGCCACTGGTCATTTCATACCCTTAATTCACATGACTTCTACATAGAGTTGTCTCAGTCTGAGATCTATGCCAACAGCCCATCAAACTAGCCTGCCTCCTGACCCACTTTCTGGACAGTTTTCTCAGCCTAGCATCCCTTGACTTTTCCACACTTTTCTGGCCTTATCCTTTTTGTATGTTGTTTCCTTTTCTCCTTTAAGTTACACCTGCTTTATAACAACCTCTAGCAAACAGCAGCAATGGCTAGAAAAGTGGATTTTACAGGTCAGGATTTTTTCAGTGGGGTAGTGCTAACTGAAATTTGTGGTACAAAGACATACGAACCCGATTCTGCATAGCTGACACGGTCTGTGATTGTTTTCCAGCATACTTCACCATTCTCAGTCACAATGCTACGGATATCACAATTTTCTCTGACTTCAAACCCAAGTTTACAAATCATGTCATACACTGAAGGAGAAAGACATGTGGTAATGGAATCCCCTATTAAAATCTGAAACACAAAACACAAAAGACATTGCTTAACAGAAAAGAATATCAATTACTCAATTTCTAAGTCAGAAGAAAATTCTACACCCTAAGTACAGAATGCACTGAAGCATGGCTGCTGTTAACATGCTTTGTGGACAACACAACCGCCGAGCAAAACACTGTGCTCAGATGTTAAAGATAACTTGTGATTTAAAGTAAATGTTTGAAGACTTAAAATCGTTTTATTGATCATATTTGTTAATATGGAGTTCACAGAGGCTCAGTGAGTTTTGTGAATAACGCATTATTTCCTCTAGCATTCCTACACTATCCTATTGTTGTTGTTAGGTGCCATCGAGTCGGTATCCGACTCTGCAACCCTCTGTACCACAGGGGAAACACTGTTGTCAGTGCTCCTCTGCTGTGCATAGGGTTTTCAATGTCTGATTGATTTTTGGGAGGGGGTTGCAGGGTCCTTCTCCCAAGCCTACAGCCCCTGGTGTTCCCAGGCGGTCTCCCATCCAAGGACTAGCCAGGCCTGACCCTGCTTAGCTTCCGAGATCTGACGGGGTCGGATGCCACAGGGCTACGGCTGCAGGCTTCACTATCCCAGTGTCGTCAAAATAAGCGATTCTTTCTGGGAAATGTGAGGGCAGAAAATGAAGACCACGGCTGCCCCAACCTCAACCACACCGTAAGGCCCTGGCGCACAGACCATGCCCGGCGTCCCGGGGCTCCGCACGGGCGCTGGCTCGCAAACAATGCACAGCCCGCGGGTCGACGGCGCCCCGCGTTCCCACACCTCCCGCTTCACGCACGACCCCTCCTCCCCGCGCACGCGCCCTGCCGCAGGCCGGCTTCCGCCGGCGAGGGCGCCCGTGCTCGCCGCGAGGGTCGACCCCGCGGCCGCGCGGGGCGGTGAGCCTACGCCGCCCACCCCGGGGCCCACTCGCAGGAACTCGGCGGCGACCCGACGGACGGCCTCCCTCCGCGGCTTCCGGCTCCGCGCCGCGCTGTCGCGTCACTTCCGGCCTGGCGGCGCGGGCCGCGGACTTCCGCTCCCGCGAGGCTCGCGGCGTAGCGTTAGGCGGCGGACGCGGGCGGAGGCGGCGTCCGAGATCTGGGGTGCGAGACCCGAGGTCCTGCGCGGCGGCCGAGATGGAGAAGCCGGGCCGAGCCCCGAAGCCGCCCGCCCAGGCCGCGCAGCCGCCCCCGGTGGCGCCCAAGAGGGACCGGAGGCTGAGCATCTTCGATAAGGAGTCAGTGAGTGCGCACGCGCCCGCCCGCCCCGACTCCCGCGCCCCCGAGCGAGGCAGGCAGGCGTTCCAGGTGCTGTAGGCTTGGGAGGAGGGCGGAGCAGCCCACTCCTGAAACAGCCACCAAAGACCCTATGAATGGCAGAGAAGCGCTCGCGTGGTGCCGGGAAGGGCACAGTGTCGTACGCAGCATCACTGAATCAGACCTGACTCGGTAGCACATAACAACAACAATGTAACATACTGCATAAACAAGATGAAGCAACAAGCCACTTGGTCATCTCTGTTGAAGTAAAGCATTTGGTATCGTTCGTCCTTTCATCATAAAAACATTGAACAATAATATCTTACCAGGAATAGCAACCACCACGGTGTAGCAAAAGCCATGTATGAAAAACCCACAGTACACATCATACTCAGTGGTGAAAGACTGAGAGTTTGTTCTCTGCTATTAGTAATAAGGAAAGGAGTAATTAGTAATTAAAGGGAAGTTTGCATGGGGTTGGGATTTAGCTCATTTGGTAGAATGTTGCTCTGACGCCCTGGGTTCAATCCTCAGCACCACAAAAATGGGAGAAGGATGTGACAGCCCACTCCCAAGACAATCAGTTATCAAAAGCCCTGTGAGTAGCAGTGAAGCAGCTGATACAGTTCTGGGCATGGCACAGTGTCAAGGAGTGTTTTCGTTCTGTAGTACATAGGGTCATGAGTCAGACCTGACTCAGTGACACCTAACAATTCAACATGGAACTGGGAGTTCTAGCCAACCAATTAGGTAAGAAAAGGAAATTCCTGGCTATTATGAAAATGAAGCTTACCACTTTAAGCAACCAGACAATCGTCTGGAATATATTAAGTTCTAAATAAATAATGCATGTTGGCTGTCTCACAATGAATATTGCATGTCAGAGCATGGACTGATGTAGATACCAAATCAATACACTTTTATTATCCTTTTGACTCAGGACTTACAAATGTGTTGTCTAAATAATTGTATTATTTATTCAAGGATAAATTTAAAAATTTTAAGATGATGGATAATCTTTTCATAATCTCAGGGTAGGGTGCATGAAAGATTGTCCTTACGTCCCTGTCTGGAGACCCCTGTTGTTTCTGTTTATCCTGGGTCTTCTGTAGATACTATAAATACATGCATACAAATCTGTATGTGAATGTTTGTGTATACACAAAAACAGAGTTTTTTTTTTTTTTTTTTCTTTCAACAAATTGATAGCTAGGAGCAATCTAAGATTTAGGGACTGCATTTTCACAGAAGCCTGTTATAACAGATTTCCAAGCTTTGTGTCAGCCCTCCCTCCACTGTACCAGGATTCTTAAATCCAGAATTTCATTTTACTATTTAAAATGTAATGTCCTCTCTTTCTCCCCACCTCAGTATGCACAGATCTTGAAAGAGAGACTCAGAGAATCTATTCATGATGTTCAGTATGTGGAACCTCCATTCGATGACTCAATTGCTGATATAGGTAAAGAATGGAAGACTGCCTTGTCAAAGTTAAAGTTTGCTAATTCATATAGGATGGAGCCACTAAAGAAATTTCAAGCTCATTCAGTAGAAACTAAAATACAGCAGATTTTAAAGGTAGGTTGGAGGCTGGGAATGTAACTCAGCCTAGTGTGCTCTACAGGCCGTGGTTTTGATCCCCAGCCATGACAGGACCAACAGGAGATTATATATCATATAGAAGAAGAAATTTCTTATAAGAATTGGCTCATGTAATTATAGAGATCAGATGGTCCTATCTACTGTGTGTACGCTAAAGAACCAGGAAAGCTGGTGAGTAATTCAGTCTGAATTCAAAGGCCTGAGAAGCTTGGGAACTAATAGAGTAAGTCCCTTTGCATGTCTTCAGGCCCAAGAACATTAAGCAGTAACATCCAAGTGTGACTGGAGGTGAATGCGCCAGTTCAAATAAAAAAATATTCACCCTTCCTGCCTTTCTCCACCTTTGTGTCCTGTTTAGTCACCAAGAGATTAAGAATGTCCATTCACCTTGGTAAGGGTCATCTTTACTTAGTCTGTCAGTTCATCTTTTTGCTAATCTCTTCTGCAAACATCCTCACAAACAACCACACATAATATCTTACCAGATATTATAGCTTATCCAAGTCAGGTTGACCCATAGAAAAACTAATTCTCATGAGTCCTACTTCATGTCAAATGGGCACCCATAGAAATCTGAAAACAAACAATATCCAAATACAAGATCAAATTTCCACCTAATATGATATAGCTGCATCCAACCACATGTACTAATCCACCCTTGCATGATGTTTACTCTTCTCTTGATATCCTGTAACTTAAAATATTATGATAAGAGTACCAGTACTTTCATGCTAATAAAAGTCCGTATACTCATAGGGAGGAAATACCTGTGACGGCGATAATCTTCTTATCTTAAATGGCTTCATGGTTGTAGGTAGTATTTTTAACTACCTTGTTCTGCTATCCCTTTTGCCTTCACCAAGCACCTCAGCTGGTCATGATTCTTTATCTGATGGAGTGACCCAAACCATTCCTCGTTCTGTCTGAATTAGATTATTGTAGTTTTCAGTTAGCCTTAATCACAGGACATGGTGTTATGAAGAGACACACCAAAGGGTCCCCAGTATCTAGCCATACTCTGTTCCTCCATTGTGGAGTGGTAGTCCAATTTTTCCTTAATAGTTAAGATCATTTACCTCAGCCAACATCATAATGTGTTTTATTGAAAATGTTGCTGCCTCTGAAACTAAGACCTCCACTCTAGCAGAGCATGATATGAGTATAGGAAGCAAAACCTTTGCTAGTAGGTCATACAACACCCAGTTTACAATGGGCAGGTTTCATGGTAATTTGGTGGCCCATAGTGAAGTGTTCAGTGTCTATGAAGACTCGGTGGCAGGCAAAGAACTGTTTCTCTGAAGTAGAGTAGTTAACTGAAGGTAATGGTAAGATCTTGTTCCAAAATCCTAAAGACCTGTGCTACAATTCACCAATAGGGACCTCCCAAAGGCCCCAAACAGCACCCCTATCTGCCACATACACTTCAGGCACCACTGGATCTGCTGGATCATGTGGCCCAAGTGGCAGACTACCTGATAGAAGCTTGGGCTTAGCACAGAGCCATTATTTTGCATGGGACTTGTGAAAAACTAGCAGCTTTGTATATCACTTGGTAAACTGGCCAGAGAAATGAGGAATGTATTACCTCCAAAATCCAAGGAAGCCCAGCGTCATTTTGCTTCTCTTCTTTGTTATAAGAGGGGCCAGATGCAACAAATTAACTTTGGGATCCTTGATATATCCCATGCCACTGGATGCCTAGAGATTTCACAGTAGAAGGTCTTTAAATTTTAGTTGGATTTAATTTCCACTATCTAACACAAGTATCCTCCTGATCATTCTAGAGTCATTGCTAGGTACTGTTAGCATAAAGCCGTCAGTTAATGGACCGATATGACCTCTCATGGAAGTGAAGGACAAGATCTCTGTGAGCTAAATTCTGACTTGTGGCTGGACAGTTGATACATCCTTGAGGTAGCACAGTGAAAGTATATTGCTGGCTTTGCCAACTAAATTCAAACTACTTTTGGTGAACCTTATGGATAGGTATGGAGAAGAAAACATTTATCTGATCAGTAGCTGCATACCAGAGGATAATTGATTTGTTCAGTCAATGAAACTACACCTGGTACAACAGCTGCAATTGAGGTCGCCTCTGATTAAGCATATGGTTATTCAAGATCCATCTGTCTTCTGCATGGATCAGATAGATGGTTGAATGGGGAAGTGGTGGCAGTCACTACCCCTGAATCTCCGAAGGCCTTTATACTGGCACTAATTTCTATAATTAGGTGTCAAATTGCCTTTATGTTAGGTAGAGGTAATGCTAAATGCTTCCATTTGGGATTTCCTTCCATGAAAGCTCTGGTCAGTGTGGGAGTTGGAGCTGCTAAGTCTGTCTATTCCAGTTTTGCCTTGTGGAACTGGCCTAGGATGAGTATGGGGGACCCACTAGTCCCAGCGTAAGAAGGACTTGACGCTGTTCACCTGATCTCCATTAGCCCCCAGCATACAGGATCCCATTGCTTTCTAATCACTTTAAAGCAGACACTCTGCAAAACTAGGAGTTCAGCTTGCATCATACATCGTTCAGCTGCAGCTTAAAGTTCTGCCTTTGAGTTTCAGCAATTTCAGTCCTAAAACTCCCAGTCAAGGCTGTCTTTCAGGGGCTACACAGTCATATTAAATCCTTTTTTGCAGCACTTTATCCAATGCTTAAGCTGAGAATTCAAATCTCAGAGCCTCCTTTCATTTCTCTGTCCAGCATCACTAGGAGCAATCAACCAATGTCATTTTATCCTTTAGTTTTCTAGAAATATTTGAAAGTATCATAAACAGAGTCACTTAACTCATTGCTTGTATGTGATTATTAGGAGTATTCAGTGCAAGTATGTTGCATGTCTGTATGAACAGTTCACATAATGGACAATCAGTTCTTCTAATACTAGAAATAGAGCCATTAGCATCTTTAAACCTAGTCAACTTAGTCAATTCCAGAAATTCGAACATTAACTCAGCTTATCCTTAAAATCCTCTTATTCTGGAACTCACCAATCACCTGGTTGGGGGTCCTTTTGATATAACTGGATAGAAATTTTGGGTAGGCAAGCAGAAGCCCCTCAAGTGCCAATCTTTGGCAGCATTTGTATCTCTGAGCATTTGATGGCAATGAGCAGTGACAGCAGAGGGATGAGAGAAGCAGCAGCAAGTGTTCTAGTATTATACCTCCTACAGAAACCAAGGAGGTGAAGGTTCCTCAGCTCTTCAGGTGGTACAGCTCCGATGTAGGCACAGGAGGTGGGGACTCCTAAGCCTGTAAGTGCTACAGTTCTTACACAGGCCAAGGTCAGGACTCCTAAGCTCTTGACAGCAGCTGGATTTGCAATGCTCAAGTGGGCCTAGGTATTAGGATTCCTTAGCCCTAGGCAGCAGCTGATATTGCAGCTTCAGAGCAGTACTGGGTGTCAGGATTCCTCAGTCCTAGACAGTGGCCAGTGTTAAGCACTCAGGCTTAGAGTATCTGAGACCCATATCTCTAACGACTTCATAGCTCTCTGGGATTCTTCCAGTGACCAGGGTCTGCAGTTTCTGTTTTCTGGCTCTTTTCCATCTTTCTCTTCTACCATCCCTCTTCTTCCTGCCTTGGTCACGCTCTTGGATTGTTGCTATGACTGTCACTGTTGCTGACATTCTAAAGGCCGTGATCACAGCTCTGCTGCTGCTGCTGCTGCTGGTGGTGGTGGTCGTCTCTCAGCCTCACCTCTTCAGCTCTCAGGAAGCCAGTCATTGAACTGCTTGTACAGCTTGATGTTCTGACTGCTCTGCTTTCTCTGCCACTGCTGTTCCAGTGTCTGTGCTGTCCCTCACTGCTGCCATCACCACTGTTCAGCTGTCTCCACTGCTGCTTTCCTTGTGTTACCAGCTCAGCCTGCCCTACTAAAAGTAGGCAAAGACCGCTCGAGAGGCGGCTTTTTTGGGTGTAATGTTGCAACACCAGTGGGCAGCACAGGAGGTTGTCTCTTGGCCAGGTCTTAGGTGAGCTAAACAGCCTTCTTACATAGCCAGACGAGGGGAGTTTGCACCGGGCACAGAAACCTCATGCAATGCAAGGTTTGTCTTTGCATCAGTGTCCCTTTTACCCAGTCACAGAAGTCCCTTTTCCGTTTGTCACAGCATTGCTAGTGCTGTGCCACCAGGGTCAGGGCTTCCCTCTGGCCTGGGTTGGTCACAGGGTCATCTTGAATTCAACGAGGCTTGTCATACCAGAAAGTCCAGTGCAGACTGCAAATTGCTCCAAACAGCCACCGCTTCAGGAGCCGGAGAGGTGCTGCAATGGCAGTTGTCATTCAGCTTCCTCAGGGAATCTGTGGGGTTTTCAAAACCACCAGTGCTGGTGTAAGGGTGGTTCAGCTGGCTGCCTGACTGCAAGTTCTTTACTCAAAGCAGCCACAGGAGCCAGGGAGAATCTGACAGCTGCCAGTTAAGGAGTCAGATCACCCCATCCCCTGACACCAGAAAAATAAGCCACAGGAATATATACCTTATCGTTTACATTAATAACTGATTTTAACAGCGCATTAGCAATACTGTACGCCCAGAACCCCGAGGACAGAGGGTCCCTCTCATCTGTCTGAGACTCACTCTCAGGTCCACAATATGTATTAGTATTCTCCACAGAATCAGAAGCAATAAAGTGTGTATGCACACAAACATGCATGTGTACGATTTGACTCACATGGTAATGGAGGCAAAGAGAGCCCACGGTCTGCCATCTGCAAGCTGGAGAACTAGGAAAGCCAGTGATATAACTCAACCTGACCCAAAGGCCTGAGAACCAGGGTACTGACGGTATACATACCAGTCTGAGTCCAAAGGCTTAAGAATCATGGAGCTGACCAGATAAGTCCAGATCTGAGCCAGAAGTAATGGTGGCCAAGGGAAGGTGAATATAGACATCCCTGTTCGAGCAGAGCAAGTTCACCCTTCCTCCCTGTTTTTGTTGTATTTAGGCCCTAAGGGTTTGGATGATGCCCACCTGTATTGATGAGGATGATGTTTACTCAGTCCACTGATCCAAATGCTGATCTTCAAACACCCTCATCGACATGCCCAGAAATAATGTTTTTGCTGACTACTGTGCATTCCTTAGCTTACTTAAGTTGACATGCAAAATTAACCGCTGCACATAGCTTTTGGGATTTGATGTCCTATGTTACGATTTATGGCAGTATAATCACTCTACTGCCTGCAGCCATTGCACTGTGACACCCGATTCCGTCAGGTATCAGAAGCATCTGAGGAAATGCATCTTATAAATTGGGGGGAAGGGGGTACTAATCAGGGACGGGCCTGGTGAGTACTTGGATGGGAGACCACCTGGGAACACCAGATGCTATAGGCTTGGGAGAAGGACTCGGCAACCCACTCCTAAAAATCAGTCTGCCCTTGAAAACCCTATGAATAACAGAGAAGCACTGAATAACAGAGAAGCACTGACAGTATTGTTTCACCTGTTGTACATAGGGTCGCTATGAGTCAGACACCAACTCCACGGTACCTAACAACAATCACTCTACCAGACATTTTGTAGCATTTATCTTGGAAAATATAAAAATGTACTGTGGTCTGCTATTCACATTGGTGCTATCAGCTGTGTTAAAGGGAATCTTCCTTTGTTATTTTATTCAACAATTTCTTTTTTTCAGTAGTAGGGAGTTGAACACAGGGCTTTGTACATGCTAGGCAAGTGCTCTACCAAAGAGTTGCACCCTCAGCTCCTTTTTAACTTTTTTCTATATTGAGACAGGGTCTTTCTGAGTTGCACAGGCTATCTTCAGCCTCAAACCTAGGATCCTTTGGCCTCATTCTCCCAAGTCACTGGGATTATAGGCATGCACTGCAGCTCCCAGTTTATTCAACTCTTAATTGTCTTATTTTTCTTTCAGATCTCATGCTTCTCCTATATGTAGAGGAATAAGTTTTATAAAAATACATTTAATGCATATGAAAAATTGACTCCTGGTCATATTTTAAAAAATCTTTAAAACCAGTAATTCTAAGCTTAGGCACAGAGTGTTTCTTCTTCAGCCTGACAGAATCCAAAGTTCCACTTAAGACAGTTGTTTGAAATTCAGGCAAGCCTAAGACAATTTTATATAACTAATACAGTAATACTAGTATACTAGTATCAGTAGTATATATATACCAGCTTTGTTATCTAAAGGCTACATTTTTCAGGTAAAAAGAGTTCCTCTCACCATCTTCCCCCCAAAAAGGACAAACTAAATATTGTGGTTATAGGAAGCTTACTTGAGGCAGTCTTTCTGAATTCCCCTTCACTTGTAATCTCTGTTCTAGGGACTAAACACGGGGAGTTTCCTGGCAACTAAACTCTCTTGTGTGGCTACGCCCAGCTCAGTCCCATCCCAGATATGTTCGTCTCAACATCTGACACCTTCTCCCAATTTATAAGATGTATTTCCTTCAATAAAACTGAGGTGAAGTAGTTATTAGGAAGAAAGCCGATGCTTACCATGTATAAGTGACGAGTACCCCCTTTCATCAAACTTAATTCTTTACATGGGAACCTTTATTCATACAAATTACATTCTAGTTGTTATAATTGAAGGAGGTGTTACAAGTGAAGTGAGCAATCTAAGAAAGGAGAGATGTGTGGCTCTGGGTTTCCCAGTTATGTGATCTCAACTCCACCTAGGACGTTTTCCCTAATATTAATTCTCTTATTGCCTTCTGTTCTTCACTGTCTTCTCCCCCTGTCATTCTGGACCCACGTACTCCATAAACATCCTTTAGTTTTTTGACATTTCTTATGGGGTTTAGGACCACAATCCTGAAAGACATGATACCAAGTGCCTTAATCCTGAATGATGGAGCTCCCCAAATCAAAATCCTTCAAGTCTAAAATCCTGAAAGGTCAGAATCTCAAAAATATAATTCTGGAAAGGATGTACAAACACATCTTTTAAAGGCATTTATTTACATTTTAAAAAGAATTTATTCACAAAAACATAAGAGCATGGTAGAACATAGGCCAATTTACAAAAACATAGGCAATTTTTGCAGGCATAAACACTCAAGTACACTAAAAATAGTTGCTTGTGTACAACAGTTATGTGCTAATAAACTTTTAATATTGGGCTTAATGGGGGAAAAAAGGTTTTGGTAACACCTTCAAATTCACTTTTAATAGCCCGATCACACCTAATTCCAAATCTGTCATTATAGTTTGTGGAGTCAACTGAAATCCATTTTCTTCTGAAAAGCCCACCAAATCTTCAAATAAGCACTCAAAAAGTGCCTCACTTTTAACAAGAGTACAGGGGTGCTTGCCTGTAATCCCGGAAACTTGGGAGCCGAAGCAGGAGGATTGCAAATTTGAGGCCAGAGACAGCCTGCACAACTTAGGGAGACCCTGCTTCAAAATTTAAAAAAATAACAAAAAGGACTGTGATGCAGTTCAGTGGTAAAACCCTTGCCTAATGTGCCTAGTACTGAAAAAAAGAAATAAAAAAAATAGTGCCTCCTGTTTTCTAGCCATTAATACATAAATGAGCAGGTCAGGTTTAGAAATTTTGGATCCAATAGGGGCATGAATATGTATAATTAAAAACAACAACAACAACAACAAACAGTGGGAACAATTTTGAAAGTGCCAGTGTGAAGAAAGGGCTAATATTTTTTATGTTAGACCGTGGGGTCAAGTCCCTAACCAAGAACTGTTGCCCACCGACAGTGTTCTCTGGTCCTGGAGGACCCCTCCATCTGTGAGTGTCCTTGGTTCAGAACACAGCTTGCTGGATTTTCCGATTCTCTAATGACAGGCAGTTTTTGTTGTGTTTTGTTCTTGCTCTTTGCTTTGTTTTTGGTTTTTCTCTGGACAGAGTCTCACTGTCGCCCCGGCTGATCTCAAGCTCTTGATCCTCTTGCCTCAGCTTTCCCATGCTGGGATTACAGGTGTGTGCCACCATGCCTGGAGGAAAGGCATCTTTTGAAGGCAAACATCCTGCCACGTGTGAAGGGCAGAAGTAGCACACAGTGGAATAGTTTGGCAACTCTCCTGCATACATCTGAAAATGCAGTTTTTTCTCAAGAACCTGGCTTTCTACCGTTTTTACCTCTGTGTTTTCCCCACCGGGGGAATGCATTTTAGCAGGGGATGGGTGGCTTTCAGAATTTTAGCATTTTGGATTTTAATCTTCCAAGACTGTGATTTTCAGGAATCTGATCTTTAGGGATTTTAGGCTTTACAGATTTCAACATGTGGGATTGTGGTGTTTTGAATTGTGTCTTCTGGGATCATGACCAGTGTTGCCCTTGTAGAAGAGCCAGCTCAGGCACTGGGTCAGAGCATGGCTGGAGGGAGGAGATGACCACCCGTCTGCACTGTTTGATTCACTTTTGAGCTAACTTTGTTCTAGAATTCTTCATTTCTATGCATCTCTTGTCCCAAAACTTTTCTTGTAACATTAGGAAAAATGGAAGTTTGTCTTGAAATCCATATTTCAGATGTGTAAATTAAGGTAGCTTGTGAAGGTTTGACAAGCAAATGAAATTGCCTACTAAAAATACGTAAGTTTAGCTGAGCGAGGTGGCTCACTTCTGTAATTCCAGTGACTTGCGAAGTGGAGACAGGAGGGTCATGACTTCAAGGCCTGAGGCAGCCTGCATAATTCAGGGAGACACTGTCTTAAGATTAAAAAAGTAAAAAGTGGGCTGGGGATGCGGCAAAGGGTGTTTGAGGCCCTAGGTTCAACCCCAGAGTTTGAAAACAATCTGTTTTGGTTTAAATGAACATTAAAATTTAGGGCTGAGGGTGTAGCCAAGGAGTCTAGCATTTGTTTAGCATGCCCAACTAAAAACAAACAGCTTATTCTTGTGTCAGTTTGGGGAATTTGAATATGAAAGTGAATAATACTAGGTATTAGTGATTTAATGGGGTTGTCTGATTATGCATTGCATTGCAAGTTTGTAAGAGGTTGCCCTTATTGGGAGAGATGCTCAAGATCTTTTGGGTGAAGTGTCCATGATACAACCTGTTCTTAAATGGTGCACTAAAAAACGTAGAGATAAATTAAGCAAAATAATATTACCTGTGCATCCATTGTTCTATTATTCTATCCCTCTGTATTTAAAAATATATATAAGAAAAAAACGGGGCATATAAAATACACAGAAGTTTCTATCCTAAAGGTGTAACCAAGAAATCACAAAGTGTAGTGGGTGTAGAAAAGATTTGCAAATCAGGCGATGTAGGCTCAGTTAGAGGTCCAACTAATGTCCCTTCAAGGGTAAGGAGGACTGGGTTTTTAAGGGGACCAAGAGGAACTGGGGTGAGGTGAACTGACTTGCTTTGGATGATTTTTGGTTGGCTCTGCCAGTTGCAGACTGGTGCTGGGAGTCTTTTCTTGTTCTGAGCTGTGTGTGACCCGCTGCGGGACACGGAAGAGGTCATTAGTAAGCAGGGCATCTTTCAGAACAGTCAGCAAGCCAGCAGAAGGCCCTTGGCTGGGAAACACGTGTGTCACGTCTTGCATGCGCATTCTTCCCACAGTGAGGAACTCTGATCTAGGGGGCAAGCCTGCACCTGCAGTATGGGATCCCAAAGGCAAAAGAGAAGTTTTGCTTCTGCTCAGCTACACCATAGCCATCTTAATTTTTATTTCCACAAAGGTTCTTTAAGTGTTGACTTTATTTGATTACTTAAAAATATACTTGTCTACTGTTAAGTTATAGACACTTGAAATCTTTTTATTAGACGCCTATGACATAGGGACTGAAGAATATTTAGGAGACACACCAAAACAGAGGTAAAAAATTCTCCTCCATCCTCGTAGGGTTTTGACCTAGTTTAAAATTAAACTAACAAGCTGGGCACTTTGGTGCACATCTGTCGTCTGAGGGACTTGGGAGGCTGAGGCAAGAGGATTGACTATTCAATGCCAGAGGCAGCCTATGCAACTTGGTGAGACCCTGTCTCAAAATAAAAAATAAAAGTGGGCCGTTCAGGCAGCTCAGTATTGGAGCACTTGCCTAGCATGTGAGAGGTCCTGGGTTCAACCCCCAGTACAGACAAAAAAAAAAAAAAAAATTACCAAACAGAAGATAAATTAATAGACGAAAAATATAAACTTCAGTAACTTTTACATGTATATGGAAGTCTTCACAAGAAAAACACTTGTATGCTAATTTGGACAGAGAGTAGCCAATCCTGAAATTGTGAATGAAAAAGCTTGGGTTGAGGCAGGTAATTGTGAGGAATTACTGGGAAGATGCTTGCAGCCGTAGCCCTGTGGTATCCGATCCCTTCATATCTCCAAAGCTAAGCAGGGTCGGGCCTGATTAGTCCTTGGATGGGAGACCACCTGGGAACACCAGATGCTATAGGCTTGGGAGAAGGACCCGGCAACCCACTCCCAAAAATCAACCTGCCATTGAAAACCGTATGAACAGCAGAGAAGCCCTGACAATAGTGCTTTGTACATGGGGTCGCAATGAGTCAGATACCAACTCAATGGCACCTAACAACAACAACTGGGAAGATAAGGCGAGTTAAAGAAGGGTTGAGTGTCCAGCTTTTACTAGGACAAATTCTTGGCCCAAGGAGAGTGGCTTTCCCGGGGTGGGGGGGGAGTGTTCATCCCCTGGTTTCAGAAGGAAAAATAAGGCTGGATTGTCACTGGGCATGCACCTGCTGTTTCCTAAGTACTTTTGGCTCAAAATAATGTGGCAAGTTTCCTAAGTACTTTTGGCTCAAAATAATGTGGCAAAGCAATGTATTTCAAGGTGGTGTTTTCTGGTCCTCCGTACTGCCTTTCAACCTCCTTCCATAACCAGAGACATTGTTGTCTTTCTGTACTAGTGAGTGTCAGATCATATTTGGCAAAGATAGCATGGCTCATGGCTTCATGAAATAAAGGAATTCAACTCAATTAAATACAATAACATAATTGTTCATTACCTACCTCACTGATGCCTGCAGCTGTACCACTGTGGCATCTGATCCCATTAGATCTTGGAAGCAAAGCAGGGTCAGGCCTGGTTAGTACTTGGATGCAACTGCCTGGGAACACCAGGTGCTGTAGGCTTGGGAGACGGACCCGACAACCCACTCCCAAGAAACAATCAGCCATCGATAACCCTATGAATGGCAGAGAAGCACTGGCAATAGTGTGTATCGTCTGCTGTACATAAGGTCGCTAATATATTTAGTGCTTCCCTAAGTAATGTCCTCCGGAGATCAAAATGCTCACAAATGTGTGGTCCTTGTACTGGTTATGAGACAGATCAGGTGGACCCACCTCTCCTTGAGTTGCTGGGTGTGTGGTATTATGAATATGCTGCTAACATTAATATCAACATTAATGATCAATGTTAACCGACTCGATGGCACCTAACAACAACAACTTCACTGATAAAACATTAATCAATCAAACATTTATGAAGTGAGGGTATACAATGTTGGTGTGTGTCTCACTTGACACTACCACGTAAGCTCAATTCAAACTTATTGACTGTATAGGCCGAGGATGTAGTTCAGAGGCTAGCATGCACAAGGCCCTGGGTTTCATCTGTGTGTGTGTGTGTGTGTGTGTGTGTGTGTGTGTGTGTGTGTGTATACAGAATGAGTACTTCTTTAAGTTGTATTTCACATGATAACTTGTAGAACTACACTGACCATCATGAGGTCTAGAGTAGCTTATCTGATGGGTAGGTTGATGGCCAGGGATGACATGGGGCCAGGGATTCCCTTTGGGTCCAGGACACAGAAGCACTATGCGCTGGGGGAGCTCTTGGAGGCCCCTCTGTATGCCAGGGCTCTTTGTTTATTAAGAGAGGAACTTAGTGATGAAGTCCTAGGATCTGCTGGGCAAACCAGAAGAGCCTGGTGAGTGGGGATGGCAGGAATAAAGGGGAGTGGGGTGGGGGAGGGGGGTGGAGGAAGGTGATCTTGCAGGCCTGGGGGACATTACCTATTCATCAAGGCTTGACACGGGGCTCTTCTGGGCAACTTCATAAGTCAGAGTTCAGAGAAGTGCATGTAGCTACTGAATGGGCAGGAAGAGGGGGTCACCCCGAAGGAAGTTTCATGTCTGAATGGGGAGAGGAGCAGTGTTCAAACACTGGGGCCGGTAAGGTATCCGGAATTGAGATAAGAGGAATTGCAGAAAATCTGAAAGCAGCTAGATGTAAGGAATTTATTTTCTAGTCAGTCCTCAGAATTCTTAAAATGACGTACTTAGGGCTTAACTGCCAGATTTACTGTCTGAAAACACTAGCCAAAGAGGGTTGTCAAATACACCTTTAGCTTGTTGTTGTTGTTGTTAGGTGCCGTTGAGTCGGTATCCGACTCATAGCGACCCTCTGTACAACAGGGGAAACACCATTGTCAGTGCTTCTCTGCTGTTCATAGGGTTTTCAATGGCAGATTGATTTTTGGGAGGGGGGTTGCCAGGTCCTTCTCCCAAGCCTACAGCTTCTGGTGTTCCCAGGCGGTCTCCCATCCAGGTACTAACCAGGCCTGATCCTGCTTAGCTTCAGAGATCTGATGGGATCGGATGCCACAGGGCTACAGCTGCAGGCAACACCTTTAGCTAGTTGGAAATAACTCAAAGATGCTATATTTTTTAGAACTCTGGCTTAAGGAAGCCAACCCAGGGCCCTGAGGTCAAGGTTACCGTCAGCACATGAGATAGGGGAGGTTCCCAGACAAGCAGTGGGTTAAGTTTATTCTCAAAGAAGACAGACCTTGAGGTTGAGTCGGGTTCAGAAGAGCAAAGACGTGGCCAACTATTCCGCAGACAGAGCCGAGGCCAGCTGCCAGGTGTTAGACCAGTGCTAGGTCTAGAAGCCTGGTATGGAACCAAAAGTAAAGAGGAGGAAGAGGAAAGAAGAGAGGAGAGAGACAGAAGAGGGAAGGGGGCATTCATGGTCCAGTTCTACCTGCAGTTTGTGAGAGAGTCCTGCATCATGGCCTGTGAGCCCTGTTTTCTCCGAGCTGTACATTAGTTTATTATAAACATAATTAGGAGCCTTTGATTTCTTGCATATTCCAGTTGTATGAGAAGGCACAGGGAGAAGTTAAGCAAGAAATAGGTTTTAATTTAAAGAGACTGAAGAAAGCAGGGATCACTTAAGGCAGGCTCTGAGTCCAAGTAATACCTTAGGAAAACCCAAATGCGAATTTTAACAAGTATATAAATACAAAAGCTCTCTGCCTTTTGCCTATATAATCCCAGAAGCCTTCTTCTAAAATTCCTGTGTCTCCTTAGTAACTGATTGAGTAGTCTAGTAAACTGAAACGTAACAACTTAAGTGTTGGTAATGAAGGGCAATTGAACATAATTTTAAAAACAATATTTTTTTAAAATTATTGAAATACTGTACAAAATTTATTTAATGTTATCTTCAGGAATATATGTATTTTTAAAACAATTGTATTTACCAGTTAGATGATAATGTTGCTGGTAGGTGCCCTTGGGTCTGGTCTAACTCATAGTGACCCTCACAGGGTTTTCAATGGCTGATTGTTTTGGGATTGCTTTGGGAATGGATTGCCATATCCTTTTTGGCAGTGCTGGGAATCAAACCTGGGTCCTCAGATGATGTGGAACAGTACTCTACCAACTGAGCTAAACCCTATCCCCAATTATTTAGATACATGTTTCTAATTGAATTTTATATTGAAACCATTTAAAAATTAAAACATTTTTCTTAATTTTTTAAAAGGATAATCTTAAAGATGTCAAATATGATGACAAAGTCTTCACTCACCTGTCACTTGAATTGGCAGACCAAATATTATCAGCAGTCAAAGAATTTGGATACCAACGTTATAAGTTCATTATAAAAATATTATGTATTCAAAAGACTGGTCAGGCAATAAATGTAAGTATCCCACCGCCCAGCACTTGTCAGAGCCCTAAGATCTTCTCCCCAGTAACTGGGTATTTATTATGGTGACTCCAGGGCACTTTAAAATCCTAAGATGCCTCTCCAATGCAAGGAGCGTTTTGTTTATAATTTCTTTCTTGGTACTGAGGGTTTAACCCAGATCCTTACTTATGCTTTGCAAGGGCTCTACCACTGGGCTGCACCCGCAGCCCATTTTTACTTTTTATTTTGAGACAGGGTCACACTTAAGTTGTGCAAGCTGCCTCTGGCCTCGAACCTGCGATCCTCCTGCCTCCACCTCCTGAGTTACTGAGATTACAGGTGTGCACCATGGTGCCTGGCCTGTTTGTAAATTAAGAGAAAAATGCTAGCCTGAGATGGAGGCAGAAGTACTGTGAGTTCAAGGCCAGAGGCAGCCTGTGTAACTTAGGCTCTGACTCAAACATAAAAATTACAAAATGGGTTGGGGTGCAGGCTAGTGGTAGTACACTTACAAAGTGTGTGCAAGGCCCTGGGTTCAACCCTTGTTGTTGTTGTTGTTAGGTGCCGTGAGTCAGTATCCGACTCATAGCGACCCTCATAGGGTTTTCAATGGCTGACTGTTTTGGGATTGCCTTGGGAGTGGATTGCCAGGTCCTTCTCCCATTTTTGTGGTGCTGGGAATTGAACTCAGGGCCTCAGAGACTGCAGCGCAACGCTCTACCCACTGAGCTAAATCCCAGCCCCTGGGTTCAACCCTAAAGTACTAAAAAAAAAAAGAAGAGCAAGGAAGGAAGGAAAGAAGGAAAGAGAAAGAGAATGAGAGAGAGAGAAAGAGACAGACAGACAGACAGACAGAGAAGCAACAAAGAATGTGTGGCCATTTAGATCCCTAACAGAGAGTGAGGCTACAGTTTACAGTCAGGTCACGTGTAGCTTTGCAGCCTGTTTATAGAACCAGTGTCATTTCTGCAAGACAAAGTTCTAACAAGCTTTGGGCGCAAGATCTTTTAAGGGCAGCAAGACGGATTCCTTCTCATGGTCTGTAACATAGCTGAGTAGTTCTGCAGGCACAGCTACTAGACCCTGTCACCCTTAGTGGACAACATTAAGCCCCATAAAAAGCTTCTGCTGAGCGGCCTTTCCTTACTTGAGTAGCGTGGGCTGAGCTGGTAACACAAAGCAAGCAGTAGCAGAGACGAAGAATGGCGGTGATGGCAGCCTCCAAGGATGGCTTCCCATTCCTGCCCCAGACACGCTGTGAGGTGACTGCCAGCCTCCAGCAAGGGAGAACGGGGACCGTGAAAAGGAAAACTGGGCAAATGACTCCTCACATGCAACTTTCTGAGATACCAATGCATTATTTTAAAAATCATACTAGCGTGGGTTTTAAGATGACTTATTAACATGTTCAATCTAAAGTCGATCCTTCAACTTTTTCCCACAGATTGCCAGCAGATGGGTCTGGGACATCGCATGGGACAGCTGGGTAGAGGCGAAACATGAAACTGAGTCTTACGTGGCCCTGGCCTTGGTATTTGCTCTTTATTATGAATAGCTTGTTACATATACTAAGCAGTGCTTACTTCCAAACTTTTCAAAAATAAATAAAATGTATAGATTTGTTAACCTCACCACTGTGGTAACTACATTTACATCTCTAATTGAGGCTTCTTAATTGTACTCTTTTAACAACAAATAAGCAAAATCTGGCTTTTTGCATTTATAATTATAGTTATTTTTATTAACATACTACCTCAAAATGTTAGCCTCTTAAGTATGCACGAATTCTCACAGAGTATAATACAGGAAGATATTACCATTCTTTTCATATTTAAAAAAAATTCAGATTTGCTATAGGAAATGAAGCCACAACCTTGTAATGTGTCAAATAAAGTAAATTCAAGATATATTTTGGAAAACTCCTAAGGGCAGAAGCATTTTTATTATCGTTTAAGATTTTATATTTGTTCTTTTGAAAGAAATGACTGCATTTAAGGGAAAGATGTTAATATATTTAATGCTTTCCTAAGTAACGTCCTCCTGCAATCAAAGTGCTCACAAATGTGTGGTCCTTGTACTGGTTATGAGACAGATCAGGGGGACCCACCTCTCCTTGAGTTGCTGGGTGTGTAATATTATTAATAAACGGTTAAGATTAACATCAATGTTAATGATCAGGTTTTTAAAAATTCTTGCTGCTAATTTTTCTGCAAGGCAAGCACTGGCATAAAGGAATGGGGTGATTTGACTCCCCGAGTGACAGCTACTGGTCTCTCCCGTGTGGCTCTGGTTGTTTTGAGCAAAAGAACTGTTTTCTGGCTGAGCCACCCTCACACCAGCATCTGTCACTGTAAACACTCCCCGGACATGTGGAGGAAGCTGTGAAACTGCACCTAATTGCTACAACTCTGGCTCCTGAAGGTGCAGCCCCAGCCATGACTATTTCAAACATTTCGCAGTTTGCACCGGACTTTTTTTGCTGTCACACGCCTCTGAGCTTTAGATGACCTTGTGACCAACTCAGGCCCAAAGGGGAGCACTTCTCTTGATGGCCTAGAAAAGAGACCGCTGCGATTGGTGCACACACAGCCTTCATTTCTGTAGTTGGTGGGAACTCCCCTTCTCTGCCTATATAAACAGGCAGCTCAGTTCACTTGAGGGGAGCTAGCCAGGAGCTACCCTTCTGTGCTGCCCCCTAGTGTTGCAGCATTAAGCCTAGTAAAAGGCTTCTCTTGAGTGGTTTTTCCCTACTGTTAGTAGTGTGGGCTGAGCTGGTACCACAGAGAAAGCAGCAGCAGAGACAGAAGAACGGTGGTGATGGCAGCAGCGAAGGATGAGAGAGCGGATTAATCAGAATGCTGAGCTGCAGAATCAGCGAAGTGACCGGCTGCCTGACAGCTGAGGAAGACATGAGGCTGCAAGAACAGCAACCAGCAGCAGCAGCAGCAGCAGCGGAAGGCCATGTGTGCCGCCTCCCAAACAGCAGCAATAAATGGCCATAGCAATAAGAGGCAGCTGAGTTTGAGAGAGTGACTGTGGCAGAAAGAGGACAGAAGGGCTGTAAACAGCTAGAAAAGAGAAACTGCAGGCTCTGGTAGCTGGAAGAGTTCCAAAGAGCTGTCACACCTTTAGGACCAAGGGTCTCAGACACCCTAGGCTAAGGAACTATACCACTGGCTACTGTCTAGGACCGAGGAATCCTGATACCCAGTCCTGCCCTGGAGCTGCAATACCAGCTGCTGTCTAGGGCTGAGGAACCCCAATACCAAGGCCCACCTGGGAGCTGCAATGCCAGTTTCTGTTGAGGGTTGAGATATGGAAGAGATACAGGAGAGCTTAGGAGTCCTCACCATCCTGGGCCTATGTAGGAGCTGTAACACTTGAATAGCTGAGGAATCCCAACCTCCTTGGCCTATGGGAGAGATATAGGAGAGCTTAGGAGTCCTCACCATCCTGGGCCTATGTAGGAGCTATAACACTTGAATAGCTGAGGAATCCCAACCTTCTTGGCCTATGGGAGAGATACAGGAGAGCTTAGGAGTCCTCACTGTCCTGGGCCTCTGTAGGAGCTGTAACACTTGAATAGTTGAGGAATCCCAACCTCCTTGGCCTATGGGAGAGACAGGAGAGCTTAGGAGTCCTCACCATCCTGGGCCTATGTAGGAGCTGTAACACTTGAATAGCTGAGGAATCCCGACCTCCTTGGCCTATGGAAGAGACATAGGAGAGCTTAGGAGTCCTCACCGTCCTGGGCCTCTGTAGGAGCTGTAACACTTGAATAGCTGAGGAATCCCAACCTCCTTGGCCTATGAGAGAGACAGGAGAGCTTAGGAGTCCTTACCGTCCTGGGCCTCTGTAGGAGCTGTAACACTTGAATAGCTGAGGAATCCCAACCTCCCTGGCCTGGATAAGAGCTGTAACACTAAAAGGCACAATCTGTTGCTGCTGCTTCCACATCTGTCATCACTGCTTGCTGCTGTCAAATGCTGAAGGATATAACCGCTGCCTACATAACCAGCAGTTAACAGACTTCTCCTTGCCTCCTAAGATTTCTCTCCAGGTAGAGCAAAAGGAGCCCAGCCAGCTGATAGGTGACGATTCCAATGTTAGGCTCTTTTTGGATGCAATACCTGAAAAGCCAACGTATTGTAATTATTTGAAGAAATAGGGAAAACATGATTCCCAGGCATTTGATTAGGGATCAGGTTCTTCCCACCTTTCCACTTGTTTGTTTAACTTGGTATAATTTGGTCACTTTACCGTGATTAGACCAACAGCTCACTCCTTGGTGTCGACTCTCTCCAAAGCAGATGAGGGTGTGAAAAGAGTGACTACGATGTACAAAGTGAAACTCTTCTAGCAAGGAAGCAGGGAGTGGGCTTAGGGAAAGCAAACAGATTGTCAGCGATAATCAGTATGATTTTTCTAGTTAAAACTTGAAGTGAAAATAACTTATCAAACTCACTGACCAGCAGAAACACTTGTTAGTTGATGCATCTATAAACAGGAAGAGGATAAAAAAGGTAGAGGAGATTTTGTTCCCACTTATGTTTTATAATGAGCTGCTGGTGGTGGCTCCATCTGTGAGAGTTGAAAAGCTGAAACATGACTCTTGCCTGAATACATCGAAATGCAGTTGGGCTCAGGGAGTGTGTGAAAACTCGGCCAGAATTATCCTTAGAAGACCATTCCAGGGCACTCTAACATCCAAAGCAGAATGATCAGATTATACAGGACTAATGGTTCCATATTGACAGAGCATAGAAACAATAGTTGTAGCCCAGAGAGTCTTCAAAAAACCAAGTACCAGTTGCCATCCTTGGCCACAGAAAAAGTTAGAAATAACAAACCTACGGATAGGTTATGTTAAGGATGACTTCCTGTCAAATTATTTGCAAAATACACGCTTTAATAATGTTGTTGACTGCCTCACAGGAAGACTTGAATTAGACCTTTCTCCCAAGGTTACAAGCACTCACGCCTGTCCTTACTAGGTCTGACGACCCCCAGTTATCTTTAACTCTCTTCCTTCTCTTGTCCTCTCATTCCCCCTATGTACTTGGTTGTTAAATTCTATAGATCCTAATTTTTTGAAGTGGCGCAAAATCCCCTTTTCCACTATTGCCGTATCTCTACTTTGAGTTCACACCTCACATCTACTTCAATAGCTCCTTTCTTTCATGTCTTTTTATTAATTTTTGTTCAACATCATCATCCGTCCACCATATTCCAGGCCCCGTGTGAGATGCACATTGCACCCAGAAGCAGCTCTGTCCTCATGGACTTCCTGTTAAGCTATTATGGTAAATGCTTCTAAAGACAAACAAGGGAGAAAAACTGATGAGGCCCTCTTTCCTTTGTCTCAAGTCTCATCTCCACACTTCATACGTGAAACAGCCGGTTCTATCACCCTGGAAGCACAGCTGCTTACCATGTCACTCTCTGCCTCAGTGGTCCGGACTGCCTTCTGAACAGATTCCTGCCTGTTGTGATGGTCTGAATGGATTCTCTGTATGTTGGCTCTGCCATATCCCGAGGTCCAGTGGATTCCTGGTGCACTGTGAACATCTCAACCCTAACAGCATTTCTCACTGCCAAGAGAGAAGGGGGAGGGGACAGATCCTGTATCTCTACCTATTTTTATAAGGACATTAATTCCCACTGTAGGGGCTCCACCCCATAACGTCACATAGACCTAATCACCCAAGGCCTCACTGTCAAGCACCATCATGTTGGGATTTAGGGTTCCAGTGTATGAATTCTGAGAAGACGCAGGTTCAGTCCCTTGTAGACACCATGATCCTTTTTTCAAAGCCTGCCAGTCACACCTATTATTCCATTCCTCAGTTTATATACAGACAGAAAAGCAGGCAGCTGGGTTGTTCTCCTCCAGTGAAAGGCCTACATGATGTTTTACAAAAGTGATTATCAGAAGAGAAAGTTGGCTAAGAAAGATAAAAATACAACAAATAAATAAACAGTAATAGTGCTGGAAGTGAAACTGCTGTGATTAGCAAATTTGAAAATGACAGGAATGCAAAGATAGGATGAGAACTAGGCCTGGGTGAAAGGCACTGTAGGGGCCATAGATGGAAAGTCCTGTAAGCAGGAAAAAGATAAAGCTGCTTCAAACACCTTTAAGTTGTTCTAGGAAAACAAAGCTGAGTGTAGCTGAGATAGAGACTTCCCCTACTTTGAAGACCGTAATCAGTAAAAAGAAATCTCAATCACTGTGGCTGAAGTGCTGAAGTTATTTGCCAGGTCAAAAGAAACCAATGATGACAAAGAGGCTAAAGACTCCTCCTGCCAGAGAAGCGTGGTTCATCACTCTAGATGTGACATGAGCTGACATCCGGTGAGGTGGTGCTTCAAGGCCCATACCCAGGTCCTGCAGACCAGCTTCCCTGTTACCATGGATGGATCCTGCCTCTGTCCAAGGGCACATCCGACCACCTGTGTTCAGGGCCTCACCCCCTCTTTTCTGCTGACAGGTTGCCTTTCAGCAGCTAAATTATGGCTTTCCCCTCTTTCTATGGTGTTACTCTTACCAGCACACAAACCAAGTGTCTTCCATCTTAAAAACAACACCTCTACAGTGACTCGTTTCCTACAACAAAACTTTTCAGAGTTGTCTTTACTCTGACTCCAATTCCTAGCTCCTGTTCCTTTTCCTTTTTATTTTTTTAATTTTGTTCTGAGGGTGGAACTCAGAGCCTTGCGCATCTAGGCAAGTGCGCTACTACTGAACCACATCTCAGTCCTTTTTTATTTTTAGTGTCTCACTGAGTTGTGAAGGCTGTCTCTGGCCTTGAACTTGAGGTCCTCCTGCCTCATCCTCCAGAGTTGCTGGGATTACAGGCATGCACCATGGTACCAAGCCTCCCATTCCTTCTAAATTTACTTCAATCAAGTTTCTGAAACCAGCACTCTACTGGAATAGCTTGAAATAGTTACAATAGCTAATTACTCCCAGGTCTCTAAATACAACAGACACTTCCCTAACATCTGACTCAACTTCTCAGTTGACAGGGTTGACCAGTTGCCCATTCTGAAACTCTCCTTAAGGCTTCTAGTACTTGACACTTAGTTTGCTTTCTTCTCCTCCCTCATCTTACTTCCACAAGCTGAGCACCTGTGGACTTGGGTCTTTTTCTTGCCCCTGTCTACATATTCTGTGTAGTTTCATACAATTTTAGTTTTTTTCCCCTTCCTCACTGGACTGCCAGGCTTAACTCAG
This sequence comes from Pedetes capensis, assembly GCA_007922755.1. NCBI lineage: Eukaryota > Metazoa > Chordata > Mammalia > Rodentia > Pedetidae > Pedetes > Pedetes capensis. Next base: position 33,440 of record VMDO01003575.1, read on the forward strand.
GACTTAATTTAGTAAAGAGTAAGGAAGTTTTATGTATCTGGTGAATGAATGAAATATTCCTTATATCCCCATCACCTAACATAGCTTTTAGATCACAGTTGGTTTGCCATAAAATATTTGTAGAATATCTGAATGGACATTATTATCTTACAAATGAGGAAATGGAGGGCCAGAGAGATTAAATAATTTACCTGATTATATACCTAATAAGGGCTGGGATTTAGCTCAGGTAGAGCGCTGCGATGCAGTCTCTGAGGTCCCGAGTTCAATTCCCAGCATCGCAAAAATGGGAGACGGACCTGGCAATCCACTCCCAAGGCAATCCTGAAACAGTCAGCCATTGAAAACCCTATGAGGGTCACTATGAGTCGGATACCTACTCGACGGCACCTAACAACAACAACACCAATAGCTAATAAATGGCAAAGTTGGGATTCAAAGCAAAGCCTTAACTCCGAATCTTTGTTCTCTTCACGTCATACTGTGTCCCTGAATCTTCATCCCTAATTCCCTCAACCTCCCTTTTCATTTACCCTATTCTCAAACCAAATTGTAACGACTGATGGACGTGACTATGCCTTCTATTTTCCCAACGTTGAGCCTTTTAGGGGCTTGAAATTGAGTTTCCCTTTGCAGTGACACTTCTACCTGAACCTGTCCTTCCTATCTCTTAAGACACCTTTTAAATTCAAGTGGGGCAGGGAGACGCCTGCCTATGATCCCAGTGACTCGAGTGAGCCAGGAAGATCCGGAGTCTGAAGGCAGAGACAGGCTGCACGACTTAGTGAGATTCTGTCTCCAAATACAAACAAACAAACGGGCCGGGGGTGCAGCTCAGAGGCAGAGCACTTGCCTCGTATGTGCGAGGCCACCGGAATCCAGGGCTTTCTCGGCTGCCCGCCGAGGGAAGCAAGTCCTCGGTCCCCGGTGTCCGCGACTGAAGCCCGGATCCCCGCGCTCCCGACACCTCCCTCCGTCGTCTTCTGCTTTAGGAGTCGGCCTCGCATCCGGGCGCAGCCAGCGCCGCCGTCCCGACCCCCCGCGCCCGGCGAGGCCCCCGGACCCGGGTCCACGCAGGTCCCGCCCCCCGCACCGCGGCTCCCTCTTCCAGGAGCCCCGGCCCCGCATCCCGCTCCTGCCGGTGCCGGCGCGCCCCGAGGTCCCCGCCACGCAGACGCGGGGTCCAGCCCGGGGGGCCACGCGTGCTCCGCGGCCGCCGGGTCCCAGCGCCGGCCCGGGCGCCCGAGCGCAGGCCCCGGACGCGCACGGCGGACAAAGGCGCGGCGGGCGGCGCGAGGACCCCGGGGCGAGGCGGGCCCGGGGCGGGGCCGGCGGCGGAGCGGAGACCCCGGCGGGAGCCCCGGCGGCCGAGAGGAGGGGCGCGGGCCCGGGGCGCGGGGACCCCGGATGAGGGGCGGGGCGGGGCGGGGCGGGGCGCGGGCTGACGCGGGGGGCCGGGCCGGGCCGGGGGCGCGGGCCGGGGGCGGCGGCGAGCGCGCCGAGGGGCGCGGGCCGGGGCGGCGGCGCGGGCGGGCGCGGAGCCGGCGCGGGCGGGCGGCGGGGCCCGGGCGGCGGCTGACGCGAGCGGGCGCGCGGGCCGCGGGCCGGGCGGCGCGCTGGCGGCCATGGCGGCGGCGGGCCGCGGGGCGCGCGGCGGCAGGGGCCGGCCCCCGGGCGGGCGGGAGGGGGCGGGGCCGGGGCGCCGGGCGGCCCGCGCGGCGGCGGCGGCGGCGGCGGCGGCGGCGGCGGCAGCGGCGGCGGCGGCCGGGACCAGGCGGCGGCGGCGGCGGCGGCGGCGGCGCGGGGCGCTCGGGCTGATGGCGGCGGCGGCCGGGCCCGGGGCGGCGCTGTCCCCGCGGCCGTGCGACAGCGACCCCGCCAGCCCCGGAGCTCCGTCCCCGAAGGTGAGCGGCGGCGGCCCACGGCGGCGGCGGCCCAACGGCGGCCACGCGCGGGCGGCCGGGCCGCGCGGCCTCGGGGCAACAGGTGCGGCGCAGCCGCGGCTCCGGGGCGGGGGCGGCGGGGAGCCGGGGGCGACCGGGCCGCGCTCCCGCGAAACTTGGGAAACTCGGCCGGGCCGGGCCCGGCCACCCCGCGCCCGCGTCCCCGCACCCCGCGCCCCGCGGCTCCCGCTTGGCGTCGTCAGCGTCCGCTGTTCCGGTTCTCTCTTTTTTTCTTTTTTCTTTTTTTCTTTCCCTCCAGTACTGGGAGTTGAACCCACGGTCTCGCGCCTGCGGGCTCTGCAAGTGCTGCACCACTGAGCTGCACCCCCAGCCCCCCTTTTTTTTTTTGACGTTTTTGAGACTAAGTTACGCAGTCTACCTCTAGTCTGGAACTTGCGATCCTCCCGCCTCCACCTCCCGAACCGCTGGGATGACAGGCGTGCGCCACGGAGCCCGGCCGCTGTTCTTGTTCTCTTATTTTTTCTTTTTTCTTACTCCCCCCCCCCCAGTACTGGGGGTTGAACCCAGGGCCTCGCGCCTGCATGTTCTGCAAGTGCTGGACCACTGAGCTGCACCCCCAGCCCAGTTTTTACTTTTTGAGACAGGGTCTCGCTAAGTTACGCATGCTGCCTCTGGTCTCGAACTTGCGATCCTCCTGCCTCCGCCCGGGGTGACAGGCGTGCGCCACCGCGCCAGGCCGCTGTTCCTGTTTGCGGCTCAGTTTTTTTAACCAAGGAAGTGGCTTAGACAGACGCAGCCCTTGAGATAACTGCGGAGCAGGAAAGGAGCCCTCGAGGGCTGGAGACGGAGTGGTTGCGACAGGAGCGCTTGGGAAGACGGGTGTAGACGCTTCCCGGGCTCCCACCTCGCTTCCCATCTTCAGAGGAATGTGCATGCCGCTCACTTGTGCGGACTTCTTAATAAGGAGTGAAAAAAGGAATGCTTTCAGGGTTTCACTGGTTGGAAAAGAAGCTTAGTGAATTCCTAGGAGTGGAGGCTTTTTAAATTTTATTTTATTTTTTAATTTGGCTGTACTTGGGGGTTGAATCCATAAAGGAGCTGCTAACATATGTATTCAGTGCAGTCCATGATGCATGTGGTAAGCGCCAAGACTGAGTTCCACTACTGCATTTAGGTAATAAATGGAGTATTAGATGTTTGAAAGCTGGTTTATTTACCTCTTAGCCAAGACTTATCTAAAAACCACAGAGCTTTTAAAAAGGGCCTCGCACATACTTTGCAAGTGCTGTACTCCTAGGTTGTGCGCCTGGCCCATTTTTTTTTTTTTTTTGCTTTGAGTCAGTGTCTCGCTGATTTACTCATGCTGCCTCTGGCCTCCGATTGGGAGTCTTCCTGGCTCCTCTTGCCCAGTTGCTGGGATTACCGGCACCTGGCCCGTGTGAGACTTTATCATCATAATCCTAACTTTAATTTTTGTCAGAGTTACTTACTAATCATTGTTCTACTGCTTTGCGTATAAAGTATTCGTTTACTTCTTGCATTAGCTTCATAGTATGGCCACTGTTATCCTAGTTTTCAGATAGGAACTGCTGGTAGCGAGTAACCACAAAGCTAGTGAGGAGCCTGCTGGGTAGAACCCTGGGCAGTCCAGCTCTGGCATGCCTGGTCACGGTTACTGCTTCTTGAGAGTCCTTTGTAGGCTTACCTTCGATTTTAAAATGTAGAGAGAGAACCATGACATTTAACAAAACTATATTAGGGTTAGAAGCTACATTATCTTGATTTTTTAAAAAAGATCTGTGGTTTTTAGATCTTAAGTCTTGGCTAAGAGGTAAATAAACCAGTTTTCAAACATCTGCTACCCCATTTATTACCTAAATGCAGTGGTGGAACTCAGTCTTGGCGCTTACCACATGCATCATGGACTGCACTGAATACATATATAAGCAGCTCCTTTTGGGTGAATGTGTATTGCGGTACTACAGAGTGACCATCCTATATTTTTGTTAAGGTTTTTGCAGTGTAAGAAAATAGTTAGAATTGGTAACTTGGTTTTAGTCCTTCTCATGGGGATATAAGAACTTAAAATAGGCAATTAGAATAGACCTATTAAACAGTTCTAAGTTGAATGAATGCTGTAAAATCATCAGTACATTTCCCCCCAGCTTGGATAGGAGGTTTTGCTTTAATTTTAGAGTGATATGTCACTTTTATGTGTTTATTAAAAGCAGAAGGGATTTTAATTTCAGTTGGTAAGAAAGTCACAGATTTAGATTTATAGGTTAGTTGAAATTTTTCTTTCCTTTTGGTACTGAAGATCAGTTTTTAGTTTTATTCCAGGTCTTGCTTATGCCAAACACTTAGTTCCTTTAGTTATAATGAGAAATTAAATAACCTTTTTATAACTCGTTGTCCTTAGAAAGCCTTTCATTTGTTGATATTTTTATCCTGTCTGGGTTGATACATTACCACATCATCATTCTTTCCTTGTTTATTATTCATTCTTTTATTTTTTCTCGAATGATTATTGTTTTTGAATCTTAAATGTCTAGGATGATACTGAAGATAATTCAAATGATGGGACCCATCCATCCAAAAGGCGGCGGATGGGCTCTGGAGACAGCTCTCGGAGCTGCGAGACTTCCAGTCAAGATCTTGGGTACTGTCTTTTACTGCTAAGTGATATTTTTTGTGACATGTTTCTGTTTGCATTAGCTCCGTCCCCTTTCCCCTGGCCCACTACCACTGGCACAGGCAGCTATTAGAAAAAGAGGATATTTTCTTCCTGTTTTATGTGACACCGAGGTTGGTTTTGCTACTGAGTGCCATTAAAAATGACAGTAAAACGCATAAGTACATAAAATTCACCATTTTAACTCTAAGTGTATGATTCAGAGGTGCGAACTGTGTAGTGGTCACCACCATCCACTTCCAGAACTCTCTTAGTACCTCAGACGAACTCTGTCATCAAGCAGGAGTCCCCATTTCTTCCTCCCTCCAGCCTCTGGCAACCTGCATTCTACTTCCTGTCTCTGAGTTTGATTACTCCAGGTATCTCATTTGAGTGGAACCATAATAGTTGTCCTTTGTTTTTCCCCTTAGCACTAGGGGGTGGACCCGGGCCTTGCACATACTAGGCAAGTGCTCCATTGTTGTACTGCACCTCCAGCCCTGTTTTGATTTTTAATTTTGAGACAGTCTTGCCATGATTACCTCGAACTCACAATCCTCCTGCCATAGTTGCTTGAGTTGCTGGGATTAAAGGCATGTGCCATGGTGCCTGTCCTTTTATATTCGAGTTTTTCTCTTAGCATGTCTTCAGGGATAATGCATGTTAGAATTTCCTTTTTAAGTCTGAACAATATTCTGTTTTACTGTCTTTTTTTTTTCCCCCTTTTTCTTTCTATTTTTCTTTTTCTTTTTTCTTTCTTCTTTTTTTTTTTTTTGACTGTCCTTGAGAGTTGAACCCATGGTTTCACACATACTTTGCAAGTGTTCTGCCACTGGGGTGCACCTCTACCTCTAGCCAATTTTTTTTTTTTTTTTTTTTTAAATTTTGAATCAGAGTTTCAGTAAGCTACACAGGCTGCCTCTGGCCTTGAACTTGCCATCCTCCTGCCTCCCCCTCCTAAGACTCTGGGGTTACAGGTATGCCACCGTGCCTGGCTCTTATTTTATTTGTTCATCCATGCGCACGTTGGTGGGTCTTTGGAGCATTTCCAGCTTTTGGCCTGGATGAATGGTATACAGTGAGCACTGGGATTCAGAGCCCCTGTTTCTAATTCCTTGGGGTAAATACCTAGGAGGAGGAGAGTAGTTGGGTCATACGATAGTTCTGTTTAGTTTTTTGAGAATCCCCTAAAATTTCCCACTGAAGCTGTACCATTTTACATCCCATTGTTGTTGTTTGTTGTTGTTGTTGTTAATTGCTGTGGACTGGGATGGGACTCATGGTGACCCTCATAAGGTTTTCAGTGACTGATAGTGTCTCGGGTTTCCTTCGGGAGTGGATTGCCACATCCTTCTGTTTTTGTGGTGCTGGGAATAGAACCCAGGGCCTCAGAGAGTGCAGACCAGCACTTTACCAACTGAGTTAAATCTCGGCCCCTCTACATCCCATCAGCAATGCAAAAAGCTTCCAATTTCTTCACATCCTTGCAATTTTTTTTTCTCTCTCTCTCTTTTTGAAAATAGTCATCCTAAAAGGTGTGCTGTGATATCTTACATAATTTCTATTTGTATTTCCATAATGATTGGAGTTGTTGAACCTCTTTTTGTGTGCTTATTGGTCATCTGTATCTTTGGCAAGATGTCTGTTCCAATTCTTTGCCCTCTATTTATTTATTTATTTTATTTTTGTTGTTTTTGAGTTGTAGGTGTTCTTTATTATTCTGCATATTAACCTCTTATCAGGTACTCTAAATATTTCCCGCCATTCTGTCTTTTCATTGTTAATAGTGTGTGTCACTTGGATGCACAAATATTTTTATTCTGATAATATTTAAATTATCTATTTCTTCTTTTGTAATTTGTGCTCTTGTTATCATATCTAAGAATTTACTACCAAATCTGAGTTTTCTAGTTAGCTCTTACGTTCAGGTTGTCAGTTCACTTTGAGTTGATTTTTGTCTTTGATGTGGCGCTGTGAGGTTGAGGTTCAGCCCCACACTTTGTGTGGGTGTCCAGTTGTCCAGCTCCACTTTGGGGAACACTTTTTTTTTTTGGTACTGGGGGTTGAACCCAGGGCCTCGCGCTTGCATGCTTTGCAAATGCTGGGCCACTGAACTGCACCCCCAGCCCTTTTTTTTTTTTTTTTTTTCTTTTTTTAACTTTTTGAGACAGGGTCTAAGTTACGCAGACTGCCTCTGGTCTCCAACTTGCAATCCTCCTGCCTCCGCCTCCCAAGCCGCTGGGATTATAGGCTTGCGCCACCACACCCAGCTCGGGAACACTTTTTTAAATTCCCTTTTAAATGAATAGCTGCATAAAATAATGTCACACTCCTGCCTCTTAATTTAGAAGTCATATTAGCCCAGATCCTGATATCTGTATTCTTTGCTGTCCAGGATGGAGGTTGAATGCAATACCCTGGAACCTTCAAACTGGGCCCATTCTTTTCTTCTGGGTCTGTGGAGTGTATTTGAGAACAAATAATTACGTTTTATTGTCTAGTTCATTGAAAAAGAGAGCTTTGGAGTTTTGTTTTTTCAGCTGTTTGTGCCTCACTAAACAGCAGACAAGAATCAGAAGTTGGTTATGTCATCATACCTTGTGTGGGTAAAATACTTGCAGTGAGTGTTAACCCAAAAAGAAAGATTCAGAGCTGGTGTCAACATCTTGGCTTTGGTCTTGTTGTCTCTTGGGCTGAAAATATGTTTGTCCCTAGCAGTTATGAGCCTTGATTTTTTTTTCTGACATACAAAAAATGTTATTTTTAACTTACTTTTTTATGTAATATTCCAGATGATTATTGTCTTCCTTTTACCTGTTTTGTAATTTTCTTTGATAAACACAAAGTCATAAAAAATTGAATACTTAAAATATTATTTTCAGAGTATCCTAAAAAATCCCCTAAATTTAATGAAAGCCATGTTTGGGGCATAATACGCATTTCTGTGCTTAGCTTTAGCTACTACCCAGCAGAAAACTTGATCGAGTACAAATGGCCGCCTGATGAGACGGGGGAGTACTATATGCTTCAGGAGCAAGTCAGTGAATATTTGGGTGTGACCTCCTTTAAACGGAAATATCCAGGTACTCAAGTCTCAGTTTAAGTGATAGATTCCGTGTACCTTTGAACTGATGGTAGCTCTTCATGGTGGGCTGTCAACCGTCACGTTGCTGGCTGTGAGTTGCGTGTAATGCGGTTGACGGATGTGTGCTTGCTGTTTCCCACTTGCTGTCGTCACTCAGTGCGTCTCCCCAGCTCGTTTAAAGGCAGGGTGAGAAAGGTGAATCCACTGAGGGAAACTGTGGAAAACACTGCTTTCTTGTCAGGCGTTTCTATTCTTTGCCATTGCTCTATGACCTCAGGAACAGAGTCAGCTATAAGTCACGTCTGAACTTGGATACTCCGTTCCTTGGGGAAGTAGATGTGTGTGGTGGTAATAGAGAAATAAACCTTGGTAAAAGAATAATAAAAGGCCATTCCTGATTAACTTTTAATGTAGTTACTTATGTTACCTAGCTTTGAGTTCTATCTTCAGTTTTATTCTAACCTTCCTTACTCAAACCTGTAGGAATTTTGTGTACTTCCCTTAGTAACACTTGGGATACGTGATATGACAAGTTTACAAAAATCAAGTATTTTGAGCTTTTAAAATTTTTACAAATTCATAATGTTTCACTATTTTTAATAATCTTTTTGTTCTTTTTTTGGAGATTTAGAGCGACGAGATTTGTCTCACAAGGAGAAACTCTACCTGAGAGAGCTAAACGTCATCACGGAAACACAGTGCACTCTAGGTAGGAAGAGCTTTTGGCGTGGCTTTTTCAAACTGGATATTGGTGGGGATTTTGGATGATTCCCTCGCTTCCTAAAATACTTTACAAAATTAATAAGACAAATTGAATTATTTAAATGCTCAATTGTTTACTTCATTTTTAATTAGTTTTATAATGCAAAGGAAATGAGGCATATACTTTATGACAGCATAATTTTCTAATAATAACTTTCATCAGGCTGTTAAGTATTTCTACTTTATGTGGCAAATTTGTATTTTTTAAAATATAGATCCTCCTCTCTTGCTCTCTCTTTTTTCCTGTGCTGAGGATAGAACCCATAGATCCTTTTCTTAAACAGCAAATTTTGCTAGTTTTTAGTTCTATATGATTATTTCCATGCTTTATTTGTAATTTCCTTTCATAAGCATTTTAATGCAATATGACTACTTTTTAATAGAAATTTTGATACTTCATTTTAGATTTGAGCAAATCTAAAATCTGATACTATCAGTTTTGGAAATTATCTACATGATGTGTATACACTCATGAAATTTTTGAAATTTGCATTGGTAATAATTTTTTCTTTCTTTCTTTTTTTTTTTCCCCCCCCCCGGTACTGTGGGTGTTGAACCAAAGGCCTTGTGCTCGCATGCTTTGCAAGTGCTGTACCATTGAGCTCTACCCCCAGCCCACTTTTTTACTTTTTATGTTGAGACAGGGTCTCACTAAATTACACCCACTGCCTCTAGTCTTGAACTTGTGATCCTCCTGCCTCCACAAAGTTGCTGGGATTACAGGTGTGTGCCACCACGCTTGGCAATTGTAATATTTCTACTGTGTAGAATTTGAATACTAGGAAATATAGTTCACTGGGAAGTAATCTTTTTAAAAATCCATCTAGTGTCCTCTATTACTGCTAATGGTTAGTGTACATCATTACTTAACAATTAATTCTAAGTAAAGGGGTATGGTTATAATATACACAGAGTCTAAGAGAAATTCATTTGGTTGAAGAATTGATTGCTTTTGCGAGATAATCTTTTAATTTGCTTGGCTTTTTGTTATGGATATTTTTATTTTAAAATGTATTAAAATATTTTGCTTTGGCTATTGCAGACTGTTTGAAATGTAGAGTTATTTGAAGGAGACAGTAATTTCGAAGAGTAATTTTGTTCATTTGGCCTTTCTTTTTCCCTTTATTTGGCCTAAAATAGGTTTAACAGCATTACGCAGCGATGAAGTGATTGATTTAATGATAAAAGAGTATCCAGCCAAACACGCTGAATATTCTGTTATTCTACAGGAAAAAGAACGTCAGCGAATTACAGATCATTATAAAGAATATTCTGTAAGTACTTGAGGTGACTGGCATTTTTTGGGTTGGAGAGGATGGCACTTTATAAGGTACATGTGACTTCCAACTATGATGTTTTTATTTCAGCAAATGCAGCAACAGAATACTCAGAGAGTTGAAGCTGGCAAAGTGCCTGAGTACATTAAGAAGGCTGCCAAAAAAGCTGCTGAATTTAACAGCAACTTAAACCGGGAGCGCATGGAAGAGAGAAGAGCTTATTTTGACTTACAGACACACGTAGGAGGACCTAGATTCAGTACCGGGACTAGTGTGTGCTGGTGGCAGAGCAGTCAGTTCTCCCCTTACTATCCTACTTTTTAGCACCATCTCTGTGTCCTTTCTCCCCAGAAGTGACAGTATCTTGAACGGTGCGCTGAATAATGCGGTGTGAGCGTGTGAGTGTGTGGGTGGCACTTCGCTTAGCGAGGCTGATGACAGCGACGTGCCATTCTTGCTCTGTGTCCCGAGGGCGGTTGTTAGAGATTTCCGTGTGCGTTCATTTGATTCTCACAGTCACCACGTGAGGTTGGACTAGTACTGCTTGCATTTCATAGAGGAAGAAGGTGAACTTCAGAGAGGTCTCATAAGCTGCGCAGGTCACACTGCCGTCCCCTGGTGAGCCAGAGAGACACTGCCTTTCCTGAGAGATCGTGCTCACGGTGAACAGGCAAAACCATGCGTGTGCACCTGGGAGGCCCCAACCGTCCCTCAGCTCGGAGCTCCCAGTGCCACTTCAGTTCTTAGCTGCTTCTCGGGTGGGGCCGTGTGCAGTGGAGCACACGTGGGCGTCTTCTTCCTAAAGCCCTGATGGCTAGCGTGGGATCAGTTTCGTGTTTTCCTTTATGTTAACACAGGTTATCCAGGTGCCTCAAGGAAAGTACAAAGTGCTGCCCACCGAGCGGACCAAGGTCAGTTCTTACCCAGTGGCTCTCATCCCCGGACAGTTCCAGGAGTACTACAAGAGGTATTCAGTAGTTCTCGTCACCGCTGCTTTCAGAGCCTGTGTCCTTGCCTCCTGTCACGCTTGGGTTTATAAATACACCAGAGGAGGTCGGGCAGGGTTTGTGCCAATACTCTTCATCGTCTGTGGTTCCGTGGTGAGGAACGCCGTTTACCCAGAGTTTGGAAGCCTGTGGGTGCAACCTGGAGGGCTTGTGTCTCTGCCCGCCCTGTGTGGGTTGGTCACAGACAGGTGCCCAGGGTTCCGTAGCACCTCACGGCTCAGACAGAGTCCACAGTCCAGCAGCACTGGTGTCACTTGGTCACTTGGAAATCGCAACCTCAGGCACAGTTGCACTCCTCGTCCTCAGTCTGCGATGTAACGATGCCCACACGAGCTGGTGCAGGGTAGTGTGTGAGGCCCAGAGGATGGGAGAGGAGGAGCAGAGTGGCCCCCGGGCAGGCCTGGACACACGGGTGCTTGCGTTGTTGGCGGCCTGGCCTGGCTGCTGCTTGCACTACGTATGCCAGACGTGCTGCCTGTGTCCTGTGTAAACCTGTCACCCCTCACCCCTGTTCCAAACCAGGGCTGACAGTTTCCTCTTACCTCAGAACCTCCACTTTTCCTTCAGTTTTAAACCTGACTCTGGAAACATGTTTTGGAATGGAAGATGTTCTTTAGGGAGCAAAATGGAAAGTAGAATATAGAATCATACTGTGTGAGCGTCTAATTTAAACCGGACAGCAGTTTTTATTTTTAATTTAAAAAAAAATTTTTTTTTGTTTTTTGTTTTTTGTCAGCAAGTTGTCTGCCAACACCTTTGCTTTTGGTGTGATGTGGTAGATGAAGGAGATGCTGGCCCAGGGCCCCTTCCTGAATCAGAGCTCTCCTGAGGGTGAGATAGGGGTGCCCCCAAAGGTTGTCACCTTGCCGTGTGCCATTTGACGTAGCGGCAGGGACCACCCATCTGATTCCAGACAGAAAGGATGATTACGTGGCAGAATGCATGCTTCACGGATTGGTTTAACGTAATTTGTTATTGACGTTGTATCTTACGTAGTATGTACCGGGCACTGCTGTGATTTACGTGGATGACGTTGTTTAATCCTCACATCAGTTATGTGGGGTGGACTCTGGGTTATTGCACCCGTCTGACAGGTGGATTGCTGCAGTGCAGAGACAGGGTAGACACTCAGGGCGGACGTGGACGTGAGCAGGCGGCGGGCCAGATCCCAGGGCTTCCTGTGTTGCTCTGGGTTGCTGTGGTTTCACCCCTGCCTGCCAGCACATTGTCCATTTTTTTCTTTATTGGGTTGAGGATGAAGAAGAGAGATGTTACCTTTCGATAACAAGGATCACATGCGTGCTGTGCATGATCAGTCTAGTGGAGAACTTCCCGTTTTTTATCACTTACCCCTACTTGATGGCCAAAATGAAAAATTAGTTATCTGTAATTGTCTTTCAAAAATATTTGAGATTGAGAGGTTTACAGTTACTTTTGCAACTTAAAGGCATTTCCTTACTCAAAAACATGAAGGAGAAGTGAAAGTGGTTTCTCTGGCTTAGGTACTCACCAGACGAGCTGCGGTATTTGCCGTTAAACACAGCCCTGTACGAGCCCCCACTGGACCCGGAACTTCCTGCGCTAGACAGCGATGGTGACTCGGACGACGCTGAAGAGGGTCAAGGCGACGAGAAACGCAAGAATAAAGGCACCTCGGTAGGAATGTTAACCTTTAGCAGGAAGCATTTCCCTCCCTTGAGTGTTTGCCGATTGTTTTCCTGGAGGGCTAAATTGAACTGTGTTGCCACACTCTTTGGGAAGGACACTTGCACACAATTTCCAGAACGCTTTCATCAAGAAAGTTTATTTGTTGTGTGTGTTGATATAAACAAACTGTGCATAGCCTTTCGTAAGTTTTGTGTTTAAAAAGTCACTCTTGTGTTGTGAGCAGGATAGGCAAGGTTACTAAACATTAGTGTACTGTTACCCAGCATGCTTTCTATGCAGCTTAAAATATTGAGCAAAATAGACTTCGATCTTTTGCCACAGAAAAACATATTTTTCTTGGTCTGTGGGAGCGCCTTAAATTATGTTCCTACAGGTCAGTCTTAGGCTTCTGATAGGACAATTCTGTGTTTACTAATACGTTGTGTGATTGATTGGGTTTTCTTGCCTGATTCTTTTTTTTTTTTCATAGCAAAAAGGTGTTGTAAGACAGTAGGAATTTGGTAGACTCTGGGCATGAGGCAGCCCAAGAGTGGTTCAGGGCCTTGACATTCTTCAGAAAGGCACTTGAAGCAATTGGCCATCTCACACTGTGCACTGGAGCCTGAAACGTGTGCTGCCTGAACAGTGCTACTGTCCAGTGGCATTGTATTGCCTTGTCACCAACAGCTTGTAAAACGCACTTAATCATACATGCTACATGAAATGAAGTCTCAAGTCTTGGAGGGGTGATGCCACTTGTCTCCTGTCCGTCGCTGATAAGGGAGCTATGGCCAGCTCAAGAGATGAAGCCTGTGTGGCTTGGAGGAATGTAAATTAGTGCAGAGTTTTGAGATGGCCTTTTGACAGCACACCGAATTTGACTAGCAAATCTCCTAAGAGAATTCAACCTGAGGGCTTGATTAGATGCTGAAAAACTTATTAGAAAACAATAATGTTGATTTGAGGGTCAACAGTATTCTCAGAGTGGAAATTAGAAATCTTAATATCCACGGTGAGTGATACTGCGTTGCATACGCTTATTTAATAGAAATGCAGTTCAGAGGATAGTATTAAAAAAGGCTCATTGTGTTTTACAGGAATGACTACTTACATACCTGCACACGCAGTGTGATCCCCTTTGGTGTTTTAAAAAATGAGGGCATGTTATGAGGGCAGAATGTGTTTGAGAGACAGTGAGCCTGGACATCTGCAGCGTAAACACATACATACCCAGGAACAAGGCAGAGCGACACCTTCATGCGCCGTCCTCTCGTGGTGTCTACCTGGTGGCTGTGGATAGCTCAGTTTTTACATTTGTAGTCTTTGTAACTTACATGAACACAAAATTGTTATTAGAAAAATTTTCATTATAACGTGAATTAAGTGGTCACATAGTAAGGTTTTAAACTTTGAATGGACAAAATGTGTCAGATACTGGTGTAGATGGTTGAGGGTATGGCTCTGTGGAGTTTAACATGAAAACATTTGTAGTTGAAGGACTCTCTTAATGACCTTTATCATTCGGCCAAAGTGCTCACATTTATTTGAAATGATGTAAAACAAATATGCTTCCAAGTGACATGAAAAGTGATGTTGAACCTGTATAGTATGATCATAGCTAAAGTTGCTAATTCCATTCTTGTTAAGTCAGAAAAAAAAGTTAACCAGGGCACTTACTGTTAGACATGGGGTTGACTTTAAACTGTTATAAAAAGTAACCTTACCAATTGATATATAAAAAATGCACAAATAAACTTATCGTAGAAGGGACAATATAAAGAGTAGGTAGGAGGAGGGACGGAACTACCAGAGGGAAGCGAAGATTGGAGAAAATGGGATGGGGAGGAGGGGCAATGTAAAGGGTGAAGGGGAGAGGACCATCTCAATGTGAGTATATTAGAAAAGTAGGAGAGTATAACCCAAATAAGCATTTGAATTTTACTACATATTAACCATGTTGTTAGGTGCCCTTGAGTCCAGTCCAACTCATGACGACCCTATGTACAGCAGGACAAAACACTCCTCCATTCTGTGCCAGGCACACGATTTTATTTATGTTTAAGCCCATTGTTGCAGACACTGTGTCAATCCATCTGGTGGAGGGTTTTCCTTTTTTTTTGTTGACCTGCCACTCTTCCAAACATGATGTCCTTCTATAGGGATTGGTCCCTCCTGACTACATGTCCAAAATGTGTAAGACATAGTCTAGCCATCCTTGCTTCCAGGGAGCACTCTGGTTGCACTTCTTCTAGGACAGATCTGTCGGTTCCTTTGGCATTCCATGGTATATTCAATAATCATCTCCAGTACCATAATTCCAAAGCATCAGTTCTACTCCTGTCTCCCTTGTTCAGTGTCCAGCTTTCACAACTATATGATGCAACTGAAAATCCCATGGCATGAGTCAGGCGCACCTTCATCTTCAGTGTGACATCTTTACTTTTCAGTACTCTAAAGAGATCTTTTGCCATAGCTTTTCCCAAAGCAATGCATGTTTTGATTTCTTGACCACTACTTCAGTGGGTGTTGTAGAACCAAGTACAGCGAAACCATGGACAACCTCAATCCTTTCTTGTGAAGGTGCATACTGACCGAGTTGTAAGGATTTTTGTTTTGTTGATATTTAGTTGCAGTCCAAACCAAAGGCTATGTTCTTTGATCTTCATCAGTAAATGTTTTAAATCCTCTTCACTTTCAGCAAGCAAAGTTGTGTCATCTGCATAACACAGGTTGTTAATGAGTCTTCCTCCAATCCCGATGTTGTATTCTTCCTCATAAAGTCCAGCTTCTTGGATTATTTGCTCAGCATAGAAATTGAAGAGATAGGGTGAAAGTATATAACCCTGACACACACACGTTTCTCAACTTTAAACCAGGCAGTGTTTCCTTGTTCTATTCGAACAACTGCCTTCTGGTTGAGTACAATTAGGTACTCTGGTATTCCCATTTTTTGAAGTGTTATCCATAATTTGTTATGATCCACACAGCTAAATGTCTTCGCACATATTAACCATAAGCCTCCATAAACTTTGTGGGTTGATGAAAGTGTTGCCAGAAGTGTCATAAAGAATGCATAATGGAAAAGCCAATGCTGTATTGCTGTACCCCATCATCATTTAATAATAAAGGGAGAAAACAGTGACCTTTCCATGACTTGTTTTAGTCTCCACTGCTGGCAGCAAATTTTTATGATTATTATGATCTCTATATTTTCCAGTTGATGAATCTTTAAGTCTTGTAAAAGAGGTTTTCCCTGGTTTTAAAAATGCAGACTCAAATGCGTGAATTCTAAGGCAGCTCTGATTCTCCTCTCGCGCTCCAGGACAGCTCCTCGGGCAACGTGTCTGAAGGGGAGAGCCCTCCCGACAGCCAGGAGGACTCCTTCCAGGGAAGACAGAGGGCGAAGGACAAGGCCGCCACTCCGCGGAAAGATGGCTCCAAGCGCTCTGTACTGTCCAAATCGGTTCCTGGGTACAAGGTAGAAGAAAAAAGCCCCTGACCCAGCCTCTTTCCTGACCAGCCTCTCCCCCTGAACCGTGTTCACTCTGAACTGGCGACTGGAGCTCCTGGCCGCGCCTCGCTCGCTGTCCTGTGCTGTGCATCTGTCCGTCCACCGCTTCCTTTCTGCTTCATTCCCTGGTGGCTCTCCTGTCACTCTTGGCCATGGTTTAGCTTCTATTTTCTGCATATGTACAGTTTGCCAGTCCTTTCTCCTTTTACATGATAACCAGGCAAGTATGAGTTTTTAAAACATTGTTTCAAGTCAGAACTTGATACTTTCTTTTCCTGGAGTAAAGGTCATCATTACTGGGCATGTTCAGTACTGGAGGAAGTGGTGGAGCGAAGCCTGCCGAGCTGTGAAGTAGACACTAGATCGCATTTCTGTTGTGCCTTTCATTAAGAAGATCTGGGTTTAAGGATCATGTGCTCCATCTTCCAAATTCAGCGAACTCTGATAGAAATTCGTGAAGGCTGTTATTTATATTGTGGTTTTTAGCATGATCTTAGTAACCAGCTGATATCCTATGACAAGTACTAAAACATAGTCGTTAGCTTGTTGATCTGATTATTCTCAGAGTAACGTGGCAGGCAGGCTACTGGCAACTATTCCTCTCTCTGTCTGCCCCTCCCTTCAAAAGGCCGGATGAGGGGCTGGCAGCCCAGTGTGTGTACAGGGATATGAGCGTATCACAGCAGGAACAGAATGAGCTGCACGGTTTTATATTATGGGTAGTGATAGTAAAATATACAGTTCTTCTGGTCTAGGATGTGTTAGAACATGCATTGTGATGCTGTGTTGAGGGAAAGGCTTTCTAAGTAAGGTGATGGGGAAGTTTTGCCGAATGAAATTGTCAGACGCATCATGTGTCAGCATGGTGACCGTGACGGGAAGCGGAAGTGAGCTCTTGGTCACGCTGCCCTCAACCTAATCATTACATTTGCCAACAGTTCATTTACTTTCATTTCCTTGAAGTTGTTTTTAAAGACCTGTAATAGGTTAGAATATTGCGTACTTTATTTAAAAATGCCTTTACGTAATCCACTTACAAACTCGTGCTTGTGCAGCCTATGGCAAGTGGCTTGGGGCTTCATTCAGCAGGGTTGCCTTCCAGGAGCAGCTGTGACAGGCCGCAGCTCTGTGTTTTTCCGTACTTGTTTTTACCGAGTGTATATAGCTTCTCTAAGTTTCTTAAACTAAGTATTTAAGTTAATGCTTAATAATCGGAAGCAAATGAACTCCAAAGATTGAATTTCAGAATCTTAGCCTGTGTGAGTGTGCAGGCGCCGCTGGTGTGAGCACGAGGTGGGGTTGGGGGCTGGCTGGAGGCGTGCTGTCTGCTAGCATTCTGGTGCTGGGGAGGCCTGTTAGTGAGCTGCGTAATCATGGTCACAGAACAGAATATCAAGATACACTTGGACACAGGCGGAAATGAAGAACAACTCACATTACCATTGATTTAGTAAATCAATCATACAGATTAACCTAAATTACTAGTACTCGAGGGAGTCCGATATACAAACTGTATACTTTCTGTGAACATTTTTAGTACCTAAGAATGTTTCAGATATTTCAAAGATGGGTGGGTACAGCCAATATCTAGTCATTGTATATTTATATGAACATGATTGTTGAAAGTTCACCTATCTATAAAAAGAATAAGCCAAGATGTGCCTAAAATATTAGGGTACTTCCTGCAGAAGCTCACACCCACACGTGTACATTTTAAAAGGTAGGAGTTAAGAAAAAATAATAATTTATCTGTTGTCTTGGTTAAGTAAGATTGACTAGTGCTTGCCCTTAATTTGTAGGACAGTATTGTATAGGTTACATTAACCTGAAATTAAAGCGCAATTGTTAGGATTCATGCCTATAAGTAATTAAAATCTGTATTATATTGGTGTTATCAGAAAGGTCTCACTTACCTTTGGCTATTTTTCAAGAAGAAAAGTGTACTGTGAACCTTTACCTGAGATGCTGAGGACAGTTAGGATGAGTATCTTAGTTTTCTTGCCATTAGTGGAACTTTGCTCTTGCTGCAGTCATTTGAAATAGAACACAAAGTCTCAACCAGACACACAGGACTGTGTCTCATTCATCTTCAGGAGAGTTCTGCACATTGTTTCCTTCTCCCTCCCTCAACTCCTTAGTTGGTGAGAGATGACCAGCGTCCCCAGCCCAGGGTCCTCACTGCCTCTGTGGTCTCCAGCGCAGGCCACATGGCTTCTTGGAGAGCCATGTGCTTTTGTGCATCGGTCTGCAGCCGCGCTGTGCTCTCCCCTTCTCCTGCATCTCTCTTCTGCTCTTTACCCTCCTCTTTCTCCCCACTTCCCCCTCCCCTTCTCCTCTGTCTCTCTCCTCCCATTCCTCTTTCTCTGTCTCCTCTTCTTCACCTCTCTTCTCCTCCTTCCCCTCCTGTCTCTCTCCCTTCTCTGATCCTTCTCTCTTTTCAACAAGATGAAGACTTGGGTAAGAAAAAATTTTAAGTAGTCTAACAAAGCATTATGATCTGAGCTTAGAAGTAACTTAGGCTTTTTCTTAGTTCTTTTCTCGTCATAGGCATTTGTGTATATTTTAATGATTGTAGAACTTGAATTGCTCTAGAATGTGAATGACTAGCCTTTTGTTTTATTCCTCTTTTGTTTTGTAAAAGGTCTCCTATGAGTTGTTCTTTTTTCAGAATTTAATACTGCGTGGTTACTTCCCTCACATTAGCGAAAGATACTAAAGTGCTTACTATGCCAGTATGTAACTGAAGCTACAAGTATTAAGTACCTACATCTCTTGCATTTAGTACAGGCATTAGAAAAAGTTTGAGTGGCTTGAGAGGAGCTTTCTGCTGTATATTATGGCAGCTACAGATTTGATCCCAACTGGACAGAATTGTGTGTAGAAGTGCACTTCCCAGCTACTTTTCATGAAGTGGAGGGACTCATAGTGAGAACATGTGTTTGGAATGTAGCCAAGTAACAGCAGAGGATAATGCGATTGTGAGACTTAAGGCTTGAGCATGTGGGGGAGCAGGGGATAAAAATACACATACAGGAGATGTAGAATAGCTAACGATGACATTTTATATACTTGTTTAACTTCCATGATATTTATTATTTTGTAGAGACGTGTGATTGTTTAGTTACTGTTTTTATCATATTTATGTACAAGGTTGTCTTTTTTAAATAAATAAGCCAAAAATTGTTTTTGAACGCCTCTGTCATCTTTTGCAAAGAAAAATCTAAAGAATTAAAAAGCTGAAAAAGAATTAAGAACAAACTCTTTAGGTCTAACAGATTATGAAAGTGGTAGTGAGATGTTTCAAAGCTGAAATACTTGAGTCTAGACTCCTCTTCCATGCAGAAACGTAGGAAAAAAGGGTTGTAAGATGCATTTGGCCATGTTAAAGCTGAAGTATAACAATCCTACTAAAAATAATTTATCTCCCAGGTCATTATTATATTCCCTCGCCCCCATTTCATCCTTGGCCCCTAGTTGTTACTCCATTTCTACCAGTTACGTGTGCTCACCTGTAGCATGAGTGAGTGCCACTGGGCAGATCAAGGTTGGCCTGTGATTTTAGGGATAGGGGAGGCTTTGTCATTTGTCCTTTTCCGTGTGTTGTCAAATATGTTTAAAGCCCCAATACTATGCGTGTTTTTCATCTGAGAGATTAGTACTCAAAATGTGAGTGCTTGTTTATTTCTTATGTGACACTTTCTTTTGCTTGTTGTCTGAAAACTTTTCCTTTTTACAATGTTTTATACCTCACGGTAAATGCTTTTGTCTTTTAGTGTAGGTTCATCTAATTTATTAGACATACAACAATAATCACATAGCTCAATTTTCCACGACTTATGCACATGATTGTGTATGCATTGAGACATCTTTCAGTTAAAAATGTTAAAAGTTTGATTCTTTACCTTAGATTTTATGAATCCAGTTTTACAACTTTGGAAAATACCAGTTTTTAAACAGTCTATAATAAGCTGCTTAAAACTTAGGCTTAACTTTTACATATGGTCATTTGGTATTTGGATTTTCTATAAGCGTGACATCTGACACTGTATTTTGTTCTTCCTATTCTTTATACAGATAGTACTGTATATAGGGAGTGCAGGGCGCTACACGTAGTAACAGAAAATCATGTGGTTTACAAAGTAAAATCTAAGGCTTTCATCAGTAGGCCATTTTGCATTGTAAGCCAACTCATGTCCAGTTATGTCTTTCAAACTGTCCTCAATGGCAAGTTACCGAAAGTAAGATTAAGGTAATCAAGTAACAGAATTCCTTTTGAACCCATAGTAAGCTAATCTGGCATGAATTTATAGTCCTCTTCTACCCTTCCAGCCAAAGGTCATTCCAAATGCTCTATGTGGAATTTGTCTGAAGGGTAAGGAGTCCAACAAGAAAGGAAAGGCTGAATCACTTATACACTGCTCCCAGTGTGATAACAGTGGTAAGTATGGACATGTCTTCTTGTTTTAAGCCCTCCTCATTATTTCAGAAACTCGGATTTGTAGTTATCAGCTAGAATTACACCAAAGACTCATCAAATATACAAAGTGCATTTTCTTCTACTTGTATTTTGATGTTTCTTGGGTGATGAAGCATCATAGCCGTTCTTGGGAAGGTCTAAAGCAAGCTAGTATTTTATAATGCCGTATTAAGTTATATTCTTTTGTGAAATACGACTAACATTGGTTTTGATTTAGGCCATCCTTCTTGCTTGGATATGACCATGGAGCTTGTTTCTATGATTAAGACCTACCCATGGCAGTGTATGGAATGTAAGACATGCATTATATGTGGACAGCCCCACCACGAAGAAGAAATGATGTTCTGTGATGTGTGTGACAGAGGTTATCATACTTTTTGTGTGGGCCTTGGTGCTATTCCATCAGGTAAAGATAAAAAAAAAAAAAAAAAGCACATTACCTTTGCGTGATGAGGCTCTCCCAGCATTTCTAAGGTTGTATAAATGAAATGAACACATGGCATGCAGACCCTTACCAAAGAAAGGTGGGATTACTCAGGTCATGTTCACCTGCATCTCATCCTTAGTGCGATTAAAAGGACAAATGCAGAATGCCTATGACAGGTTATAGAAGTACATCTGATAAATAGCATGAGCTGGTGGTTTTCTACTGAAAAAGCAAAAGTAACAAAGCATCAGTTTCTTTTAGTGCCTTGATTTTATTTTTATGTCATCTATTTTGAAACATTACCAATTGAATGCTACATCTTTATACATATAGGGTGTATTTCTATAAACTGAAGCAGCATGACAACTCCAGTTAACTTTGGAGTGGACAGAGAATCAGTAAATCACACTAATTGGGCTAAAACATCACACAGATAATTGTGGAATTTTAGAACTTAGTTGCATAGTTAACTCCGTATAATATTCTATAAAAGAGACATCTAGAACCAAGTTTCCTAAAAGTCATTTAGGAGCATGTAACTTTAAAGTCTTCTAAAGTTCTGTAGCAAATTCAGATAAAGGATGCAGTCTTTCATCATCATAGGTTTAAAGTGCTATGTCAGTGTGATACACCAGGACTTGAGAGAATGCTGTCAGAGTAGCCAAAAAAAAAAGAGGGCCGAGGAGCCAGATTCAGTAATAGGTTTGAAATTAGGATTTGTTACTGACCCTTTAAGGTATGATAGTGTTTAAATTTCTGGAAGGATTACAACAATTTTTTAAAGATCCAGTCATGGTATAGCGGCCTCCCTGCTTCTCCAATTTGTACTGATTTTCACCTAGCATTGGTCACACCGATTATGGTAAGGGTTGGTTACATTTTTTTCTCCTTGGTTTAGGGAACTCTATAGTGTCCTCTCCACTGGAAATCCTTGAGGGTTATCAATAATGACAGTGGAGAAGCATAAGTTTAGTTGTTTAATACTCAGTCCTGTAAAACTAAAATTCCACTCCATATTAACTAACAATTTTTCTCCTAGGTCGCTGGATTTGTGACTGTTGTCAGCGAGCTCCCCCAACACCCAGGAAAGTGGGCAGAAGGGGGAAAAACAGCAAAGAGGGATAAAATAGTCTTTTGACACTAATGCGGGATATGCACTGAAATGGAGTATTTGGTGCCAATTTATTTACAACATTCTCATTTTTATGCTAATAAAAGGTTTTTTTTGTTTGTTTAAATTAACTATGAAGTTAAAATCTGCAAGTCAATTCATTTCATTATAAGCTACTCTTACTTTGAAACTGACTCCAGGTAGAGAAATTGTTCATCTTCTGAGACATTTTTGAGTGCTTTTTCCAAAAATTCAGTAGAAATACTCACCAACTCTTACTTCTCCATGAGCCTGAAAAGTTACTATTATTGATACGTATCCATCTCTAATTTGTGGCAGTGTTTCTGTCCTGCCGTAAGTGATATAACAAAGTTCCTTAATAGCGCATATTTTAATTGATGTGTAGCCCAAGATGATAAAACGACTAATGGCCTCAAGATTTGGTGCAGGTGGATGGAGAACTGTCACTAATTAGCACAGAATAAAAATTGCAAATAACCTGCCTGTCAGGTAATCATGTTTGGATAGAAGGTACCATATCCCTACTAGGGGTACAGTCCATGCTTCAGGAATGAGTGTAAATAAGTCATTACATTTCCAAGTTAATTTTAGTAACTCTTGAAAACTCGTTGAAAAACTCATCAGCCTTTTAATCTGATGTAACTGTATGAAAGGCTGCTCTATTTTGATTTATATAACCTAAATTCCTACAATATTTTTATTTACCTGACAACCGAAATTCAATTGAAACATTTTATTGAGCATATTCCTTCTGTAGGGATTTTGGTGTCTAAAACAAATCAAATCTTGTGCTTGCAGCTCTTCCTATGGGGCGCGGGGTGGGGGGTAACTGAGGTAACAAAACGATATGGCTTTATTTTTCCGTCATCTACACAAGGTAACCAGAATCTCAACCAGGTCTAAGAAGCGAGGTTCCCAGCAATCCAGTCGCCCTCGATGGGTGACGGGGCCTTATGCTCCCCAATTATGTTCCAGGACAGGAGTTAGAAAAGAATTTCAAGTACCAATTTCAAGATGCTAATCAGTATCGTCCAGAGCACGGACTCCTCCTCCTGGGGCGCGTCCTCGGGGGCGTGGGCGCGCTGCGGCCCGGCGTCCGCGCCGTCGGGGCCGTAGGCGGCCTCCCGGAACGGGTAGTGGTCCACCGTCCGGTCGTAGTAGACCTTCATCTCGAAGTCGCTCTCGAGGTGCGACGGGTGCCCGTAGATCCCGATGCCCACGGGGCGCTGGAAGTGCGCGGGGATGGAGACCGCGTCCTGGCCGCAGGTGACCGACTGCAGCTCGTAGTCGTCGAAGCTGGGGTGCAGCGTGCTGGCCGACACGTAGAGGTCGGCGTCGCCCCGCAGGCTCCGCATGCGCAGGACGATCTTCCCCTCGTGGTTCAGCCGCAGGTAGCTGTAGTTGCCGGCGCCGATCTGGCCCTGCACCACGTGCAGCAGCAGCCACTCGGGCGGGACGTCGTCCTCGGGGCCCTGCGCCAGGGCCGCGGCCTGGGCCGCCAGCAGCAGCAGCAGCACCCGCAGGGCGCTGCGCCAGCGCGCGGCCATCGCGGGCGCCGCGCCCCGCGCCTCGACATCCGCCGCGCCGCGCCGGCCGCCCGTCCGCACGCCCCGCCGCCCAGCCGCGGCCGCCACCGCCGCCACCGCCGCCACCGCCCGCACCGCCCGCACCGCCCGCACCGCCCGCACCGCGCCTCGGCGCAGCCGGCGGAAGGGAGGCCGCGCCCGGAAGTGAGGCGCAGGCTCCGGAAGTGCGGGCTGCTGGGAAACGAGGCGGCACCGCCCGGCTCTCGTGAGAGTTCTGGAGGGGCGTGGCGAAGGGGCGCGGCGCAGGACTCCACCTCCCGCATCCCCGTAACCATGGTGACGGCGCAGCGTCTGGGGTCCCAGCCAAGGGCTGTCGCGCCGTGCCGTGTGCCCCGCGGGAGCCGCGCTCGGTGCCGTGCGCAGACTCAGCGCCCGCCCCGCTGCTCGCCGTGCGCGCGCGCGGACGGTTTCACGTCACCGCAGGGGAAACGACTGAGGTGTCGCGGCGGGAGCCTCGGTGGCGCGACTCTTGTCACCGTCTCAGCGCCTTCCGGCCTGGGAAAAACGGAAAGGGCCGCCCGCCAGCCCGCAGGCTCGGAGTCCCAAGCCGGGGCTGCAGCCCGGCGAGGGCGCCGCCGCCTGCTTCGCCCACGGCGGCCTCCGTGGTCCTCACGCGCGGGTAGGGACGGGCCGCTCTCCAGCCTGGGTCACGGGGGCTCGAGTCCCCTCCGAGGCCCCCTCCTAACGCCACCACCGTCGGGAGGAAGATCCAGTGTAAGAACTTGGGGTGGGCACACTCAGGTCCGAGCACGATAGAACCCATCACGGTGGCGCAGAAGTGGAAAATGAGCCGGTGAACTGCAAGAGCAACCCAAGTTCCGACACCTGACGCAGGGTGGGCTCAGGTGTTTCACGACATTTACGAGATCGAGTCAGGTTATCACGGGTTCTGTAATCGCCGATTTACCAGCCACATCTCACAAAGCATCAATTAACAAAAATAAGAAAGAATGTAGCTGGGCACGGTGACTCACACCTGTACTCCCAGAGATTCAGGAGGATGAGGCGGAAGGATCACAAGTTCAAGGCCAGAGGAAGCGTGGGTAACTTAGCAAGGCCCTGTCTCAAGATAAAAAGTGAGAAATGGGCCGAAGGTGCAGGCCCGTGGTAGAATGTCCATTCAAATCATTTGTCCCATTTTTAATAAGGTGACGGTTGGTAGGTGCCGTCCACTCAGGTCTGATTCAGCAATTGTGGGCCAGGCGCACAATCTTATGTTTAAGCCCATTATCACAGACACTGTCAATCCATCCAGTGGAGGGTTTTCCTTTTTCTCATAGACCTGCCACTCTCCCAAACATGATGTCCTTCTGGGATTGGTCTCTCCTGACAACGTGTCCAAAATATGCCAGACACAGTCTAGGCATCCTTGCTTCCCAGGAGCACTTTGGTTCCACTTCTAGGACAGATCTGTTGGGTCTTTTGGCAGTCCGTAATTCAAAAGCTGGGAGAAGGACCTGGCAATCCACTCCCAAGGCAATCCCGAAGCACTCAGCCATTGAAAACCCTATGAGGGTCGCTATGACTCGGATACCGACTCGACGGCACCTAACAACAACAACAACATGAGTCGGATACCGACTTGACAGCACCTAACAACAACAACAATTCAAGAGCATCAGTTCTTGTCCTGTCTCCCTTATTCACCACCCACCTTTCACAAACATGACGTGACTGAAAATACCATGGCAACACATGCCCTGTAGTATGTGGTTACTGGTTGTGCCGAATGCTAGGAAGGAAAAGTGTAGGGAACCGGGTGGGCTCAGGTTAGGGGTGTCAGGGTCATGGCCAGCCCTTTGAGCACTAAAGGGGCAGTGAGGGCTCCCCAGACGGAGAAGCAGAGTGATCCACATATGCTGTGTGTCTGTGGGAACAGTGGGCCCTGTGGGTCAGGGAGGGTGGCGTAGACCCAGCCATGAGCTGACTGAAATGGGGAGGAGGTGAGGAGTGGAAACCTGGCTGGGCACAGGGCTGGAGTAAACGTGGTGTGAGATGGGCAGAGGGCCAAGCAGGGTTGCCAGGTTGTTGGTTTCTTGCTTTGAGAGAGACCAGCAGCTATTGGCAGCATCTGAGCAGGGTATGTCCCGTGGAGATGGAACCCATGCATGCCTTCTTGTAAGCCCAGAGAAGAGCCCCCAGCCCACGTCTTACTTTTTATTTTGAGGCAGAGTCTCACTGTGTTACACAGGCCGCCTCTGGCCTCCACTTGTGATCCGCCCAAGTTGCTGGGGTTAAGGTGTGCACCCCGTGCCTGGCTGTTTCCCTGTCCTTTACCCCATCCTATCAGATGGGATCAGACGCCAGGGTGGTACAGCTGTAGACCTCCCTCCCCTGTCTCTGCTTGTCCAACGTCCACTTAATTCTCATCAGTCTTCACTGCTGTTTTTCCCCGGAAGCCTGCCTGGGTCTCTCCAAACTGAATCAGCAAGTCCACAGGGCAAGTATGGCACCTGGGTGTGTAGGGCCTTTGAATCCACACGGCAGCACAACCACCAGAAGGCTGGGTCCTTGTCCTCCAATTGTCAGTAAGTCCATTGGCTGTGGCTCCAGGCACACCTCTGCCTGGGGTGGAGGGTGGGACCAAGGGAAATCAAGGACACTTCTAAGACTAGTGCCATACGTGCCTGAAGGGATCACATTCTTGAAGCTATTAAGTGTGAAGTGGGGGAAAAGTTTGAAACTGTTTTTTTAAACCCAGGGCTCTCTCACAGTGCTTTGCAAGTGCTCTACCACCGACCTGCACCTCCAGCCCATTTCTCACTCTTTGAGACAGGGTCTTGCTAAGTTACTCAGGCTTCCTCTGACCTTGAACTTGTGATCCTTCTGCTTCAGCCTCCTGAATCTCTGGGAGTACAGGCGTGAGCCACCGCGCTCAGCTACATTTTTTTATTTTTTGTCAATTTTTGTTAATTTATGCTTTGTGAGATGTGGCCGGTAAATTGGCGATTACAGAACCCGTGATAACCTGACGCAGGCACATAGAATGTTGTGAAACACCTGAACACACCCTGCGTTAGCTGTAGGAACTTGGGTTTCTGTTGCAGTTGACCAACTAATTTCGCTGTGGTCAGTTGGAAGATGACCATAGTAATGTTGTTGTTGTTAGGTGCCATCGAGTCGGTATCTAACTCATGGAGACTCTCGTAGGGTTTTCAATGGCTGTTTCGGGATTGCCTTGGGAGTGGATTGTCACATCCTTCTCCCATTTTTGCAGTGCTGGGAATTGAACTTGGGACCTCAGAGACTGCAGCGCAGCATTCTACCCACTGAGCTAAATCCCAGCCCCCAACCATGGTAATAGTAGTGGGTTTTGGTAGCCACTGTTTTGAATGCTCTTCTCCATTTACTTGTGGAACCTCGTTCAGTCCTTGCCTCTACAGAGCAGCTGTTCTCACTTGACAGTCCTGGAAGCAGAGCCACATGGTTGAGCCAGGCCTGTGAAGTGGGAAACCGTGGACATTCCGTGTTTTTTCATTTTCCTTGTGGTGGGAAAGGTGAGTAGGCGGGTATGGTGTAGCTTAGGTAGTCATGCTAGTAGTCAAGAATAAGTCACAGAGCTTCATCTTTACTCAGGCTCACACAGCAGTCATCTTACCTGTGCTTTGTGCTTTCAGGCTGAAGATGGAAGCCCCAGAGCCCCCCTCCACTGATGGCTGGGAGAGGGACATCGTCGTAGAGAGATACCTGGTTGAATCCAAGGAGTCTGCATCCCATGTTCAGCTTGCTTGCAGCCAGCAGCACTGTGCCTTCCCTTTGGATGGGAGTCAGCTCTGTGTGTGGAGCACCCAGGGTCCTCCTCACCAGGTAGCTCACAAGGGTCAGAAAAGCCTTGTCTTGTCTCCCCACTTCTCCGATGTGGTCTGGGCGGCGCTTCCTTGGGTGCACATAGCTGTGGCAGAAACCTGTGGGTAAAACAAAACTGTTAGATTAAGTTCTTATTTTTAGGATACAGACTGTTGTTGCTGTTAGGCGCCCTCGAGTCGGTATCTAACTCATAGCTACCCTACATAGAACAGGCGAAACACTATTATCAGTGCTTCTCTACCATTCATAGGGTTTTCAATGGCATATTGATTATTGGGAGCGGGTTGCCAGGTCCTTCTCCCAAGCCTGCAGTATCTGGTGTTCCCAGGCGGTCTCCCATCCAAGTACTAACCAGGCCTGACCCTGCTTAGCTTCCGAGATCTGACAGGATCAGATGCCACAGGGCTACAGCTGCAGGCTTTTATTTTTAAAAGTATTGCCCAGGTTGTCCTCAAACTCACGATCCTCCTGCCCCATCCTCCGCAGCAAGTTGATTACCGGCGTGCACCACCACGACCGGCGATACAGACTGGGATGACTTTATTTAAAGCATCTTCAGTCAGAAGATAAGCAAGAAAGGGTTCATCTTAGCGCAAGTGAGCCTCCTATGTTTTTGTCTTCAGCTTGACAATTTTTATTTTGTAGCGACACGTGAGGTGCTTAGGAAACAGTGCTAAGTGTGTGAAATGGATGCACTTTGGCAATTGTGGCCGGGCCAGGCCCCCTCTCCATTCGAGAGGTGACACGTGCCATCTTGATTTCTTTCTTTCTAAAGTGTGTGTGTGTGTGTGTGTGTGTGTGTGTGTGTATAGCATGTCCATAAACTGGGCTGCCACTCAATAACAATGAAGGAACTACCAATACATACAAATATGTGGACAAGCCTCAAAACATTCTAAGTCAGAGGCCAGACAGAACAGCAAATGCTGTGTGCCTCCATTACATAAAATTCTAGCAACTGTAAGATAGTCTAAAATCACACACATCTTTTATTTATAAAATATAAGGAACTTCAGTAAGAAGACGAGCAAGAAAGGGTTCATCTTAGCACAAGCGTGCGCACACTTCTTAGGAATTGAACCCAGGGTCTCACAAATACTTTGCAAGGGCTTGACCACTGGGCTGCACCCCCAGTCCATTTTTCATTTTGAGACAAGGTCTTACTAATTTATGCAGGCTCCCTCTGGCCCAGAGCTCATGATCCTCCGGGATCTGCCTCTTGCGTCACTGGGATCACAGGCATGCGCCACTTTGCCCGGTCCCAGCCATCTTGACTTTTGATGCTGGAGGCTCATTGTGTGTATGTTTGAACTTTATACAAATGAAACCATGCACTGTGCAGTTTCTTCATTTACCTGAGTCCCGTAGCTGTTTGCTTTCACTGCTGTACAGCATGGCGAATAGACTACATTTTATCCCTTCTGCCGTTGGCAGTGGACATCTGCTTTATTTCCACTGTCTGGCTGTACAGATATTATTTTACGTGTCTTCCGGGGCAAATGTGTGCAATTACTGAGTTATAGGGATGCGTATACTGAGTGGATAATGCCCAGTAGATTTCAAGCTGACCATGCCAGTCTATGCCTCTGCCATGGTGTATGAGAGCTGCCGGTGACCTCAGCCTCATCTGATCCTTTGCTTCAGTCCTAGTGGCATGGTGATCCCTAGATATGATTGAAGTTCCTTCGGGCTTGATGATGAGTGCGGGCCAGCACCTCTTAACATGCTTATTGGCCACACAGATATTCACTCTTGGGTGTACACTATCAAGTCTCCCCCTGCCCACTTTTGTAATGCTGGGGTTTGCTGCTATTTTTTATGCTGGATTACCTTTATTTTTCCTGTTGGTTTGAGGAAGTTCCTAATATGTTATAAATAAAAGCGTTCTGTGATTTTAGGCTATTTTACAGTTGCTAGAGTTTTATGTGAGCTGGGATTTAACTCAGTTGGTAGAGCGCTACCCTGCAGTCTCTGAAGTCCTGAGTTCAATTCCCACCACTGCAAAAATGGGAGAGGACCTGGCAATCCCCTCCCAAGGCAATCCCGAAACAATCAGCCATTGAAAACCCTATGAGGGTCGCTATGAGTCGGATACCAACTCGACGGCACCTAACAACAACAGAGTTTTATGTGTTGGAGGCGCACAACATTTACTCTTCCGTCTGGCCTCTGACTCAGAACGTTTTGATGCTTGTCCACATTTTTGCATGTCTTGGTAGTTCCTTTGTTGGTACCGAGTGGCAGCGCAGTTGATGGACATACTGTACCGTGTTTATTCATTCTTCTGTTGATGGACATTCAGATCACAGTTTGTTACAAATGAAGCTATATGAATATTTGCATGTGTGTCTTTTGCTTTGTAAATGTCAGTTGGGCCAAACTGACTCACAGTGCTCACCACGGCTTCCGTATTGTTGTTAATTTTATATCCACTTCGTCAGTTATTGAAAGAAGTCTCTTTAAATCTAGGACTCTGATGGTCAGTTCATCTGCTCTCTGTTGTCAGACAGTGCTCCATGTATGTTGAAGCTCTGTTATGAAGGGCATAAATGTTTAGTACTGTGTCCTCCTGATGCATCAACTCTGTTTAATCTGAACAGTTTATTGCTGGTCCTCATCTTTGCTTTGAGATATACTGTGGTTACTTTTTGTTCTCATTAGTGCTGTGTCCTTCGTCTCTTCCCTCACAACCTTGTTCCTGTTGCCATGATTTGACTTTTGCATGCATAGTTGGACCTCCCTGTGACAAGAAGACACCTCACACATTTACCTAGGTGCATACTTGGTGTGCCTCACCCTTTGTGTAGCATTTTCCTTCTGCCTGAACAACATCATTTAATGTGTACGTAAGAGAAGATATGAGGATGAATTATTAGCTTTTGTGTCTCTGCGAATGTTTTCCTTTTGTTTTGTTTTTGAGAAATATTTTTACTAGGTTGAGACTCCTAGACAGGCTGTTCTTCTTTCAGTGTTTGCTATGGCGCTTCACTGTCTTTGTAATGAGAAATGTGTTATCCCTGTGAATTCAGTGTGTCATTTCCTCTGGCTGCTCTTAAGGTTTTCTATCTATCACTAGTTTTGATCAGTTAGATCAATGATATGTCTTGGTGTAATTTTCTTTTTGTTTTTTATTGAAGGCTTTTAGATTTCATCAAATTTGGGAAGCATTCAGCCATTGTCTCTTCAGACGTCCCTTCCTCCCAAACTTTTGTGGACTCTGCTGCGTGAGCATTAAGACCCTCAGAGGCTCCTGCAGCTCTCACTTCTGTCTGTGTGATTTTTCGTCCGCGTATTCTACTCTGTGTAATTTCTGTGGCTGCTTCTTCAAGTTCACTGATCTTCTGCAATATCTAAAATGCTGTTCATCTACTAAGTTTCTTTTTTCATCTCAATATTCATCTGTCTAGAAGTTAGATTGAGTTTTTTTAAAAAAACTATCTTCTGTGCCTCTAACTCCTGGAATATACAGGATAGAATTACAACTGAGTTATTGTTCTTGTCTAGTAAATCGAAGTCTGGGTAAGTTCTGGGTTGACTCTAAGTCCATTCCGATGACTATGGCATTTTCTATTATATTTTATTTCTGTTTGCTTCTGATCACATGGTCTTTCCTCCTCTAATTCTGGTTATTTTGATTGATTGCTGGGCATTATATATGAGGGGAAAAAACCACTGGAATTAATCTGAGACTTTGGATGATCTTTCCTTCCTTTTTTTTTTTTTTTTTTTTTTGGTGGTACTGAGGGTTGAACCCAGAGCCTTGCACTTGCATGCTCTGCAAGTGCTGGACCACTGTGCTGCACCCCCAGCCCATTCTTTTTTTTACTTTTTGAGACAGGGTCTCACTAAGTTACACTTAGTGACTGCCTCTGGTCTCGAACTTGTGATCTTCCCGCCTCTGCCTCCCGAACTGCTAGTATTACAGGCGTGTGCCACCGAGCCTGGCGCTTTTCCTTCCTTGAGATAGAATTGACATTTGCTCCTGGTAGCTGGCAATGCTCAGGGCATGCTAGCCATCCTTGGTCACCGCAGCGTGGCCAGGGGTCAGGATCACCCACAGCTGCTTCTGGTTCTCACGAGGGCTGTTCTGTTCTGGTTCACCTTGGCTTCTTGGGTGTGGTCCTTTTCCGGTCTCTCTTCTAAGCCTGGAATTGGCAGCATGTGCTGCCCTCTCATCTCAGTGGCTTGTCTTCCTAGCAGAGGTCACTTAAAATCCATTCACACTGTTTTACTTGTACCGCACCCCCAACATTAAGACACTGAGCTCT
>VMDO01003575.1:67500-140621 GCA_007922755.1 Pedetes capensis
GGGTGGCCTCCTCTGTACCCTGGGAGCACAGACACAGAGGCATCAAGTGTGCGGGCCTCAGAGCAGGTGTCCCTGGTGCTGAAGGGAGGGTGGCCAGGGACCGTGCTGAAGGCAGAGGGATGTTGTGCGTGTTGTGCATAGAGGCTCTGGGTGTGGACGCCCTGCTGTCAGGAGACTGAGGATGTGCGTGTGCAGGTGGAGCCCTGCGCGTGAGGAGAGCTTCTCCAGGCGCCGTGTAGGTTACCTGAAGCAAAGCCGGGTGGTCACAGAGCCGTGTCGTAATCTACACCCCCCTCACCTCACGTGTGTGTGACCACCGAGTTCTGTGTAGCGAGCGAGCGTGGACATTCCTCCATGGGCCTACGTGCAACCAGATGCGCACACAAGATGTGCAGAGCAGATGCCCTGTTAGAGGTCTGCTTCCCTCGAGGTCCCAGCACAGAGGCGGCCCTCTGGGTCAGAAGGAACGGTGCTCCCAAGCTCTGTTTTCAGTGGTTCATTGGAGCCGCACGTGGATTTCCATGTATGAGTGCTCTGGGGTTCTGATGCGTGGCACCGAGGCTCATGCGGACTCTGCCTGGTACATGGCAAATTGCTCTGATGTCTGACTTGCTGGAGTGAGGATGCACCTGCCCCCCCCCGACCCTGTGTGCATTGGGATGGTGGCCCCAGGAGCCACAGGACCCCAGGATGGCCCAGCAGGCTGGCCAGGAGCTGGAGCCAAGCTGCCTGGCTCATGGGTGCATCGGGGTGGAGAGCTGGGTCCATGCCACCGCCGCTGACCATGTCTTCTTCCCACCTCCTGCATGGGTTTCTCATGAAGGCAGAGGGCTATCCAGTTGGTAGCCATGGCCCCAATTCCTAGAAAGAGGCCGGCATGGCGTGGGTACTGGTGGAAGGTCACAGAGGGCTCTCTGGGAGTGGCCCAGCCATAGGATCACCATGGGTGACACATACGCCCTCCATTCTGCGGGGTGGTGTCTGGCTACTGAGGGGCCCATGCTGTCCAGCAGCTGTGCTCGCTGCTCACGCCCTCATAGGCAGGTTGGCGTGGCTGTGCTCATAGCCAGAGGCCTCCCTGGCCAGCTCTGCTGTGCATCTTCGCCATTGTCACTGAGACCCGCAGGCTCAGAGATGTCCTTGTGGTGGGCCGTCCCTGAGGCCTGGGCTCCCACAGTGCACCGTCCTTCTGCCCACTCGACATTGGCAAGGGCCAGCCGCATGGCCAAGCCGGATGGGGTGGACACAGAGGAGAAGCAAACCCGACCAGGTGCTGGGGGCCTCCTGGAAGAGACCTGCCCTTCCTGATGGCTTGGGCCCCTCCCTGTAAACAGGGCTTGGGCCCAGACGCTTCAGAAGAATGCGTGTTCGGAGGTCTGGGCACGCTCGGCAGTCTGTGTCATACTGCGGCCCATTGCTACGCTGCATGCAGCCGCGGAGCAGAGAACTGCATTGTGATCTTTTTCTCGCGGTGCTGATGCCACGTTGAGCATGTTGATGAATGGACACTAACATTGGAACTCCCTCTAGGGCTGGCTCCTCGAGGGAGAGTCGTGGGCACACTTTCAGGGACAGTGCCGTGTCTGAGATTCAGTCCCGATGACCATGCTCTCGCTGTGTGTGCCGGAAACAAAATACTTGTGCTGGACGTAGAGGTAAGATCCACACCGCGTGGGTGGAGCGAGGGGAGTGGGAAGGTTGAGCACACAGCCTGCATCCTGCCCTGGGGGTGCTACTTGGCGGAGTCCAGCTGAGGAAAGGAGCGCCCCAGCAGGGTGCAAGGTGGAGACCCTGGGA
Organism: Pedetes capensis; assembly: GCA_007922755.1. Classification (NCBI taxonomy): domain Eukaryota; kingdom Metazoa; phylum Chordata; class Mammalia; order Rodentia; family Pedetidae; genus Pedetes; species Pedetes capensis. Next base: position 69,298 of record VMDO01003575.1, read on the forward strand.
GACGGGCAGTCCGGAAGGTGTCAGCCTCATTCCTGGTGCAGGGTCAGCTTTGGTCTGTTCTTACCTTTCACGGTTCCTGACGATGTGGCCTGCGAGTCTCTTGGAGCTCAGGCATTGGAACCTTCACTTCTGGGTTTATGTGGGGACGGTTCCAAATCTGGCAGAGGAGACGTGTGCTGTGGAACGTATTTCTGCAGGAACTCCTCTGTGATGTCCATGTGACGTCTTGATGGTTGTAATTCAAAGACACCCCTTCGGTAACCCTCCTCCCCACATCCTCCTAGAAGCAGTCTGTGCTGGTGGAGCTCCAGGGCCATCGGGGCCCGGTGACCGCAGTGGACTTCTGTCCCTGGCAGGCACATGTCCTCATCTCAGTGTCTGAGGACAGAAGCTTTAAGGTAAGTGGACATTAGGCAGCCCCTGGACTTTGGAATGACACTGAACACCCTCTGCGGTGCTCTGTTGGGTGGTCACTGGCACACGTGTGAATTTGTTTTTACCATGCTCTCATAAGGCTGTTTTCCTGTGTTTCCATACAAAAGTTGTTGTTGTTGTTGTTGTTGGGTGCTGTCGAGTTGGCGTCTGACTCATGGCGACCCTCATAGGGTTTTCAATGGCTGACTGTTTCGGGATTGCCCTGGTAGTGGATTTCCACGTCCTTCTCCCATTTTTGCGGTGCTGGGAATTGAACTCGGGACCTCAGAGACTGCAGAGCAGCACTCTACCCACTGAGCTATATCCCAGCCCCATACAAAAGTAGAGTCTTGATATTCCACCCGGGCCTGGGAGCTGGGCTGGGATTCCTGACCACACAGTTCTTGTGCCTTCAGTCCTCCTGCACAGACTTGAGTCAGTGGCAGGGAAGGCCTTGAATCCAGGACCTTGGGAGCTAGAGTGTTAGTTCATATCCACAGCATGTCCCAGTGACCATGCGTAGAGAAGCCACGTCTAACACTCAGAGGGTCGACCAGAACTAAACGGTGCTTCAGAAGAAAATGAAACACACGTTCACTTCTGACCATCCCCAAGTCAGCTAGCGGCACCGTGACTTACCAACAAAGCAATGGAAAGGTCAAAGGTAACAGATATGTCCCAGATGATGGGGATTGTGAAAATACCTTCCGTGGTCACTTTGAAATGCTTGCCTGGTGAAACCTGGTTAAACCACATGCGTATTGATTTCCCCTCCTCTGCAGCAGGCTTTGGGGCCTAAATCCAAGCTGCACCACTTGTCAGCAGTGGTTGAACAAACTCTGTTGTGCCTCAATGCTTCTGCATGTTAAATGGACAGAAGGGTGTCCCTTGCCTCATTGGTGGTGACGAGAATAGAAAAAGTGGGTGGTTTGGAGTGCTCGTGGGGCTGTGCCTGCCATGTAGGAGAGGGTGTGTACACAGCAAGCGCATGTGATGGGAGGGTGCCCCCTGTGGTCTGGAAGCAGCCCGGCAGACGTGCCACACCTGCTCCTTGGATTCCTCTTTGGGGTGTAGGCCACACACACGGAAGTTGTTCGCCCCCTCCTAGCTGTGTGTCTTCAATCTCCTCACACCCACAGCTGCTTATCTCTGGAAGTGCTGTGATTTTCTTCATGTTTCTGACATCTTGCCTCATGTTTTCATCGTTGCATTTGTATGCTAATTTAAATTTTGTTTGATAATTCTTAACATAGGTTAATTTGTAGCTGGGTAGAATTTAGTTCATGGTTTAGCAATAATGGCAATATTTTTACTTCTTCTAAAGACATCTGTTTGTCCAAAGGTCTGGGACCATTGCATGGGATCATTAATATACAGTTCATCTATTTTCACAGGTAACGTAAAAAATCTTCTACCTTTTCACTGCATAGGGTGTGCCACCAAATTCTCCTAGTGTGTCTGTTACCTTACAGATAGAGAGGTGACAGCCAGCGGTCTTAAACCCATCGACCTCACTCCTAAACTTACTCCCACCTACGTACAGAGTAGGTGCAAGTAATGTCCTTGAATTTTTTAACTTAAAATCAACACACATTGGGAGTCTGAGCATCTGTTCTAGGAAAGTGTACGGAGCATGCTGACTCTCCAATAACAGCACCTGACTGTAGGGAGCTATGAGCCCCTCTGCCACCCTGTGGGAGCAAAGCCCAGAATGGCAGGAGGGAGCGCTCCTCCCCCAAGCCCTCCTAGTGGGGAGCAGGCAGCACGCTCGACCGTGAGCCAGGCTAGAAGCCTTTGGGCGGCTCATGAATTCCAGGTTAACGAATACTTTCCTCAAACCATCGTTTGGATGGTGAGTGAAGCCAACACGTGGTCACGTAGACGTATGGCCGATTTGTTGGGCAATGTGAAAGATTCCCGTGGTGCAGGTCTCCTGGGGGACATTGCGTGTGACTTCTGGGACCCTCTGGCCTGGCAGGCCCGAGTAGCCGCCCCGCCTCGCCCAGGGCCGATTCCTGGTGCTTCACCAGCTTCTTCGTGTGTGCATTGTGAACTGGGGGAGGGGAGTGGAAACCAGGCATGAGGTGCTTCCTTCCTGTAACCAGTAACATGGAGATGCAGTGTCAGGAGCATACAGATGCAGTGGTGGCCTGACAGGGTCACCGTTACATATCCCTCAGGAGGCAGTGTTCTGAGATCGGTTTATCCGTGTGTCAAATATGGAGTTCTGACAACTTGAAGTCACTTACCAATTTCAGGGATAAAGCATATTTCTTGAAAGGATGTTGGAATTATTTTCCTGAGGCTAATTATGTGGAATTATGTGACTGTCAAGAGCACAGTTATGAACTTGATCTTTGATGCCATTCATAGCTGAATTTGGACATAAAGAGTTTCTAATCTCCATTTGGGCTGGGATTTAGCTCAGTTGGTAGAGCGCTGCTCTGCAGTCTCTGAGGTCCTGAGTTCGATTCCCAACACCACAAAATGGTAGAAGGATGTGGCAACCCACTCCCAAGGCAATCCCGAAACAGTCAGCCACTGAAAACCCTATGAGGGTTGCTATGAGTCAGACACCGACTCGACAGCACCTAACAACAACAACAACAACAACAACCTCCATTCATCTAGTTCTCCTAAACTCATGACAGTTCAGACTAGTTTTAAATGGTCTGTAGACAGCAGTTCGGAAGCGAAGCAGGCATCTACCTTGTTGATCACCTAGTCCGTCATTTCACCACTCCTGGCTCTGACCCTCCTCATGCCGCCTGCACTGCACTCCCTCCTTCCACGTCGTAAAGCTGTTGGCAGGTGTTTGGGAACCTGCTCTGACACGCCAGCCTTTGTGTGGGCGGACAGGGTGGGAGTGTGACTTCCGGGACCACCTGTCATGCGCTTTAGTTCGCAGCCACCCAGGACCCCGCCCTTCTTTCCTCTCACTCAGGGCACTTTCAACATTTGTATTCACTGAGGATTTTCCCTTTCTGGTGGGAGATTATTTCAGGAGACTCCAAACTTGCCTGCAGAGGAACCGTCAACGCATGACAGTCCCTGGCCCTGGGTGCCGGGCCCGGAGCTGACTGTCTCTCTGCTCCCTCGGCAGCGTACCCTCTCCTGAGCTTACTCATCGACGAGGACAGCAGGCAGCTTGTCACCGGGTGTGCTGATGGCCAGGTGAGACCACGGGGCAGTTGCTCATGATTTCCAGATGTGACTGTACCCGAATACATGTGCAGGAGTCCTCTGTGTCCCTGACACTTTGAATTCTCCTGTGGTTTCAAGAAAGCAGTCACACTCAGTGTGCTGGGACTGGAATCCTTTGTGCATCTCAGCACAGTGGCAGGGGCATGGGGGGCTTTTAATCCAGTGCCTGGGACCCCAGTCTGCAGAGTGGCCTGATGATCTAAATGTGCTAGATGTGCCACAGGGACTCTGGAATAGTTAAGAACCACTTCTTCAACCATTAGTTAGCATCAGCTTTGTGTGTTTTTGAAAATCGAGAAGATTTTATCTGTTTCGAAAAGTTTTTTTTTCTTTTCTTTCTTTCTTTTTTTTTTTTTTTTTTTTTTGCGGTACTGGGGGTTGAACCCAGGGCCTGGTGCTTGCATGCCCTGCAAGTGCTGGACCACTGAGCTGTGCCCCCAGCCCATATTTTACTTTTCTGAGACAAGGTCTCAAGTTACAAGTCACGCAGACTGCCTCTGGTCTCCAACTTGCGATCCTCCTGCCTCCGCCTCCAAGCCGCTGGGATGACAGGTGTGCACCACCGCGCCTGGCTCCAAAAAGTTTTTTAATGTGAGCATTTTACATTACCTCCACAAAGCATGGCTAAATTGCCATTGCCATATATATATGACAAAGAGTGCAGGGCGCAGTGGCGCATGCCCGTAATCCCAGTGACTCAGGAGGTGGAGGCAGGAAGATGCGAGCTCAGGGCCAGAGGCAGCCTGTGTAGCTTAGCAAAACCCTGTCTCAAGGTAAAGAAATCGAAAGGGGGGCTAGGGGCACAGTCCAGTGGTGGAGCATTTTGCAAAATATGTGTGAGACTCTGGGTTCAACCCCCAACTATTGGGACAAACAAGCAAGAAGAAGAAGATAATACTTTTGGAAGCTATGATGATGTATCTTCTTTTCGAAAAAGCCAGCCACTGTCATCCTGTGTCTTTCTGCCAGCAGCGTGGGGACCTCGTTGGTGTGTCTTGAGGAGTTCTGTATGACATGGGCCGTATCTGTGCCTGGCCTCAGTGCTCTAGACCATCTGCCCTGGTGACCAGGAGCTCTGAGTCTGGGGCGGTGTGGGGAAGGGCCAGAGGAGAGCTCTCGGGCTTGGAGCTCACGCCACACACCTCTGAGGAAGGCCAGAGACGCGTCTCATGTGACTTGTCCACACTCAGCTCATTTTCCCCTTTGAGTTTTTACTGCTTTTTTGTCATAAGTGCCACTTTCTGGAAGAGACACCTGACTCCATGTTCTGCTTTTGTAGCTTTGGATCTTCAGCTTGATTGAAAGGCATCACTACCGCCAGGTGGCCCGCGTGCACCTCGGGAAGAAAAGTGAGACCTTCTTCGCCAGAAGAGCAAAGTCTGGCGTGTGCAGCCAGCCAGGTGTGCAGCCCGAGTCCCACGGGCCTCCTGTGTAGACACAGCCTCTGTTAGGTGTAGAGGGAGGACAGACGAAGAATTGATTATGTAGGGGAGGCTCAGGGTCCCTGCCTCAGAGAGCGCCGAGGCCCTGGCAGGCCGTGGGGGCCAGGGTGGAGGCTAGGCCAGCACAGGGGAAGGTGCTGTTGTGCGGGGCTGGAGACTGAGAACAAAAGGACACAGCCCCTGGGTTGTGGCCCGGGCAGCAGGAATTTGGGCAAACGTTCAGGGACTGGTTCATCTGAGAAGACCAGGGCACCGTGCATCATGATTGTGCCTCCACCCTGTGTCCCCCTGTAAGTACAGACTGTCTGCGGCACACCACAGATCCACCTCCACTGCCACCCTGTCCCCTGCTCCAGGTCCTCGCCTGTGTCCTCCCGTGCATTGCGGAGCCTGCTCCCACCTGCCACCCGGATCCCCCACTGCTGTTTCCGCTCGCCCACGACAGCGCTGTCCCCATGTGTATCTGCCCAGGTCACAAAGGAAATGGCTCTCGGCTGGAGAGCACTGACTTTTTTCAGTGTGGTTAAGGACTCTCTGTGGGCACTCGATGTTAATTTTTGTGGCACTCTGCTGTTCTACACTTTTATCCTCGTGGTCTGTAGGGAATTATCCAACCCTCATCTTGCCCCCTGATTGGTGATCAAGGATCTTCCCTTGATTACACAAGGTGTGACATCTGGTTTCACTCTTTATTTGAATGTTACTCCTAAATTGGTTGCACTTAGCCCCGTGTGCCCCCACCTGATTGCCATCTTGAGGCAGTTAAGGCAGTTAGTTACCCAAGGGCTATATAAACAAAGCTCGCCCTATGTGTGAGGAGGCTGGCTGGCGGGTGGTAGTGATGGCACGGTGGCTGGTGATGATGGGCTGCTGATGGTGATGCCGCTGGCTGCTGGCTTCCTGCTGGGAACTCTCTCTCCATCTGACCACCAACGAAGAAGAACTCTCTCTGGATTCGACCAGCAACACAGAAGACTCTCTCGTGACCACCAAGACCAGGACAAGTAGATGGCACTCTCAAGGACTCCAGGCAGGCTGAGGACGGTCCCTTTGACTAGGGGCACCTAGGGGCAGAAGCTGAGGACAGTTTCCGGTCCCAGCGCTGGAGGCAGAAGAGCCACAGCTGCCCCCGAGGCAGCAGAAAGAGCTGCTGACACTTGGTCAGTAACACTTCTTCGGGTTCCTCTCTGTCCTTGTCAGGACAGAGAGAGAGGGGCCTTTTCCTTTCACTCGCTCGCCCCACATAGAGGTGGCGCCTGAACAGGGACCCCGCAAAACACCTTGGGAGCCCTGAGAGTAGAGACCCATACGGGGCGTGGATAAAGACCCCCCTCCCAAGAGGGGAGCCTGGAAGAGGAGGAAGCCCCATCCCAAATGGGGAACGAGAAGGAAAACCGAAAGCCCTCTCCCGAGGAGAAGCAGAAGCAGCCGTGCTTCACAGAGAACTGGGCGGGACGCGGGACAGGAGACTGTGAGGACGACGAACGCGGACCAAGAGCAACAGACGGAAGGCCAGCGGGTCTGTCTGCAGCAGCAAGAGTGAGTGCCGCGTGGTGAGGCGTAGGCGCACGTAGACCTAGGCAGGGACCCGAAGTCTGGGGACCAGTCTGCATGGGCACATGGGAGGCGTGTGCCCAGAGAGTGGCAGGAGAGCACCAAGGATGGAACCTCCTGGCAACGGGAAGATACAGAAAGGTGAAAGAGGGGCTTGGCAAGACCAAAGTCTGGGGACCAGTCTGCATGGGCACGTGGGGAGGCGTGTGCCCAGAGAGTGGCAGGAGAGCACAAAGGATGGAACGTCCCGGCAACGGGAAGATACAGAAAGGTGAAAGAGGGGCTTGGCAAGACCAAAGTCTGGGGACCAGTCTGCATGGGCACGTGGGGAGGCGTGTGCCCAGAGAGTGGCAGGAGAGCACAAAGGGTGGAACCTCCCGGCAACGGGAAGATACAGAAAGGTGAAAGAGGGGCTTGGCAAGACCAAAGTCTGGGGACCAGTCTGCATGGGCACGTGGGGAGGCGTGTGCCCAGAGAGTGGCAGGAGAGCACAAAGGGTGGAACCTCCCGGCAACGGGAAGATATAGAAAGGTGAAAGAGGGGCTTGGCAAGACCAAAGCCCAATGTAGAAAGGAGGCCAGGAGCCTCTGTAAGCAAGGGCCAGACAAGGGCCTGGGAAGGAGCCAGGAGCTCCAGAGGAAAGACAGGAAAAGGGAAGGCCAAAGGGCTTCTGTGAGGTAAAGGACCCATGAGAAGACCATAAGGGAGCCAGAGGGCTCAGGAGGTTTGGGGAACCCAAGAGAGGCCAGAGTCAGAGCCAGGGCAGGGGCCAGAGCATGAAGGGGGGCAGGCCAAACCGCGTTTGGAAGGGAGCCTCCGAAAGAGGGAGGCCAGAAAGAAAGCGTGCATAACAAAACTCCCATCTTCGGGAAGGAAACAAGGAAAAACAGGAGAAACCAAGAAGCATAGTGTACCGTGAGTTAAAGAGGTAGCCATGGGGAACAGCAAAAGCAAAATCTAGGAGGAGCAATGGAAAAGCCTAAAAGCCCAATTAAAACAGGGCAGGCAGAAGGTGAACAAAAAGGAAACAAGGAAATTCTGGAAAGAGGCACTAGTGGTAGCACCGTGGCTAGCCGTGGAGGATTTAGAGAAAACGGAGATGTGGGAAGAGGTTATTAAGCAGCCAGAGCAGCTCTGTGCAGAGGAACCAAGGTGTCCCCGGCATTGTTTAAAGGGCTCGAAGCACTTAGGAGGAGCCATGAGAAATGGCAGGAAAGCGCAATAAGAAACAGGTGGCACAGGCCACCATGGCACTGGATACTGTGGAGGTACTTTAAGACCTGAAGGAAGTTATGCAAATGAGGGAAGCAGCACCCCCGAGAAGGGAGGGGCTTCCATCTAGAACCAGACCAAAGGGAAGGACTTCTGGAGGAAGTCACCCTCAAGGGGAGGAGCCTAGGACAGAAGCCAGACTCAAAAGTGAGGGGCTTCCCCTATACCAGAAATAAGGGCAGAGCTTCTGGCTCAAGCACAGCCCCAGGAAGTGTGCTCAAGGGGCGGGCTCTACCCAAGCCTAGGTCAACTTGCCCTGGCGAACACGGGATCTCGTACAGGACAGCCTATAGGTGTAGGCATTTATGGGCCACAGGAGTACCCAGTCAGCGTAATACCAACACTGGGGCACCCACAAATGTGCTACCCATGAGTCCAAGGACTTGAAGGACCCACAGGCAGCCATTAGGGAGGATGGACCACACTCCACGTGGATGAAAACACTCAATTGCCTGGCCACGAGGGTCAACACCTCACAGGATTGGAGGAACCTAATGAGGGCAGTCCTTCCGGGGCCCACTTTCATCTAGTGGGAAGCCCTGTATCGGGACAAGTGCAAGCAGCAGGCAGAGAGAAACCCCCAGGTGGGGGTAGATATTGGAGCAGATTGCTTATCAGAAAGGACCTATGTATTAGGCTGTTGCAAGGCAAGCAATGGGGTCGGTGCAGTCATTTGACCAAGTAAGGATCTGTGCCCAGAGATCGTGGGACAGATTACCAAGAGAAGGGGTGATGCCAAGTCTAGTGTCACTCAGACAGGCAAAACAAACAATTTGTGGACTTTGGCAGGGTCAACAAAAGTCTAAAAAGCAAAGTCATTCATGAGGGGGCAAAAGCGGAACTGCTTAAGCCCTTGGTGTGGGCTGGAAAGTCCAGTGACTGTGGGCAAGACTGCCAGGGCCTAAAGAACAGGACCCTAGAGGATTGGATTGTGGCCACACAGGACGTCAGTTCCACGGCCCAAACAGCCAGTCATAGCCAAAGCCTTCACGGATCAAGCTGCAGACAGCATTGCTAAGGTCTCTACTGCAGTTCGGCAGAGAAATCCAGAGATAGAAATCTTAGTTTGGAAAGACCCTCTCACTAGAAAGTAGAGGGGGCCCAACATGTTACTGACCCAAGGCTGAGGTTCGGCTTATCGTTTCCCATAGTGGAAAGATAAGCCAATCTGGATCCTGGTGTGAAATGTCCGGAGAGCTAAGGACGCTGAGGGTAATAACACTAATAAAAGGGATGAGAACAACGAGCCACAATCTTCAAACACCCAGGGGACCATTGTGGAAGAGGGTACGCAAAGAGCGTAAGGGCTGGCGGAAGAAGTGGCGAAACTGAGGACAGCTCGAACAATGAACCCAAAAGCAGTAACAGAAAATACCACCAAACCGGGTGAGACCACAAAAAGGAAAAAGGGAGCAGTGGCAAAATTTGGAAAGGGTACCCTAACACCACTAATAATGGCATTAGAAAATGCTGTAAATGCCTTTATCCTGCGTGAAATCTGTTTATGCTCTCCGTAATACCATGTATGTAACCAAGCTCATATGTAATGGTAATGGCTGTAACTGTTTAAAACTGTTGGGGAGGTGCTTTTAAAAAGGGGGGGCAGATGTATGGAATTACTCAACCCTCATCTTGCCCCCTGATTGGTAATCAAGGGTCTCCCCTTGATTACCCAGGGAGTGACATCTGGTCTCTTTATTTGAAAGTCACTCCTAAATTGGCTGCACCTAGCTCCATGCGCCCCCACCTGATTGCCACCTTGAGGCAGTTAAGGCAGTTAGTTACCCAAGGGCCATATAAACAAAGCTCGCTCTGTGTGTGAAGCTGGTGATGGGGTGGCTGGTGGTAAGGTGGGTGGTGATGATGGGCTGCTGATGGTGGTGCTGCTGACTGCCAGCTTCCTGCTGGGAACTCTCTCCATCTGACCACCGACAAAGAAAGAACTCTCTGGATTCGACCAGCAACATGGAAGCATCTCTCCTCGTGACCACCCAGACCAGGAGGTGGAAGAGCCGCAGCTGAAAGAGCTGCTAACAGTCTGTAACATTTCTTTGGCTTCCTCTCTGCCCTTGTTAGAGCAGAGAGAGAGAGAGAGAGAGAGAAAATGAATGAATGAATGAATATGAATGAATAAAGAGCTGCTAACAGTCTGTAACATTTCTTTGGCTTCCTCTTTGCCCTTGTTAGAGCAGAGGGAGAGAGAGAGAGAGAGAGAGAGAGAAAATGAATGAATGAATATGAATGAATAAAGAGCTGCTTTCGGTCCCCACAGGCAAAACTGCCGGAGGCTTTTCCTTTCTCCCCTTCTCTCCCAGTGTTCCTGAAGGCCACTGGAGTCCATGCTCCTCACCCGAGGGTCCCAAGTGACTTGTGTTTAGACATCTGTGTGCACGGCGGTGCCTCATGTCAAACATCCAGGCTGGACTGGGAGGTGTTTGCCCCACAGTGGTCATTTATTCCTCCTTTCAGCTTGTGGGGTTTTTGTATGACTTTCAGTGATTTTTACATTAGGTCAGAAATTGCTGAGCTATCCAGTGTACCGTTTTTCCCCCCCTAATGCTTTATTGCTTGGCTTTCATTATTTCTCTTATCGTTATTTAATTTTGAAGTAAATCTTAGCCCATCTTAGGAGCTGTGGAGTTTACCTTCTTATGTTGGCAGTCTTTTTCCCTGACTCCTTTTCTTTGGTTCCACACATGAGCCTGCATCCTTTACAGATCTGAGAATCTACGGTATAATTTTTAACACTTTTACGATGTTTAAGCCTACTGCTTTTATGACTCTTGATTTATTCTATTAATGTATACTTCAGCATTCTACCGGATCAGACCTTTTCCTTTAATCTAGACTGATAAATGATTTCACTTTTATCAATATTTCTGTTCTGTAGAGAGTCGGCACCATCCCAGGAACACGAGGAGCCAAGGACAGGCCGAGGTGGCGCTCCCTGTCCTGAGCCTCGCACACTGTGGCCTTCCGTGGGTGCCAGATGCCGAGTGTGGAAGGTGCGTATGATGAGCTTGGCCAAAGCTGCAGACAGAAAACTTTGAGCTCCTTATGTGAGCATTAGGCTCAGATTTGCAGAATTATTAAATACCAGACTCTTCTGTCAGTAATAAATGCAGCGTTCCTAGAATGGCACATTTTAAGTTCTAGGTTTGGTAAATTTGGTCAGTTTTACTTAAACCCTTTTAATAAAAGGAAATAGATTATTTAAGCATTACACAATAGAATCTAGGCTCTAGGCAGGTGTTGACCTCCCTAATAGGACTTTTTCTTAGAGATTACGGTAATTCTAACTCATTCTAAACTTCCCTTCTCTCTCCCATGTGTACTATGTATTATACATTAACCCCAAATGAATTTTCCTTATTCTGTGCTGGGTAGAAATATTATAAATACTTGGGAACGCAAGGAGGCATCGTCTATGATTAAGGAATATATGACAAAGGTTCTTAGTCTCCACCTGAGAAAGCTTGGGCAGCCGTAGAGACTGAGTTCTGCTGAGGAGGAGCCTGTTTTCTCTCCGTGGGAACCATGGTCCTCCAGAGGGAAATGGCAGTTTGCTCACTGCCTTGGTCCTGGGAGCTGGGTGCTCCCTGCTAGCCCAAACCAAGGGGACAAGGACAAAGCAGGGACAGGACCTGTGCTCTGGAGCTGGCCCCTGGGCTGGAGGCAGGGGGTCCCTTCCTGCCTCAGAGCAGCAGATCTGCAGGGACAAAGCCAGGGCCCCACTGATTCCTATTGCCTAATAACTGCAGCAACATGGGGGTGCTGGAGGCGTGGAGGGTGTGGGGAGCGGGGCAGCTACCGCCTGCTCCAGCGGTGAGGCCGGCACCTGGGCTGGTGCCCTGGAGGTGGAGCGACGGGGCCCTGGGGAGGGGTTCCCAGCTGGGAGAGCGGTTCTGAGTTCAGGGCTAGCTCGATGAGGCTTGCTGGCCTGTCTGCCGATGATTGACAGAGCCGTGCTTGCATCTGGACTCCCCTGGTTTTCCTCTCTGAGCTTGTCTCCTCCTCTATGAATGTGGCTAGCAGCACCTTTGGGTGCAGTGACCGTGATGGCATTGAGCTGCACGCGGGGACCCTTGCCTGACCAATGGCACCCAAAGGATGTGACCACCGCCCTCGGGAGAAAACACCACGTGGGTGGGAGCTGAGCTGGGCTCAGCCTGTGGCCGCTTAGAGACGCCCGTCTCCAGCGGGTGGCTGCGATGCCCGTGGAGCCCGGCACAGGCTTCAGAATGTGACTGATACTGGTAAGAAGCAACTGCCCTGCGTGCAAACGGAGCCCGCCCCGGGGCTCGTCAGTTAGGCGTGCGCCCTCCGCCGTGGTGCTGGCGCAGCCTGTGGCGCTGGCCGTCAGGGTGGAGCTCGGGATGTGACTCTTCCTCTTCGTTCCAAAACCAGCCTTTCTTCTGAGAGCACCGGCTGCCTGTGGATTGGGAGCTCGGGTGGCTTACTGGTGTTTAACTTGGCGAGCTTCGAACTGGAGGCTGTCTTACATTTTCAGGGTAAGATCGTAAGTTCAGTGATCTTGGACATCAGCCTCCTATAGCTTGAATGTTTTGGTGGAAAAGCAGATACAGGATAGTACAGGCTTAGGGCTAGAAAGCCTCCCCGCTTGAATTCCAGGATGTTTTATCAGTAGTGAGTGACACAGGGATCCTGCTCAGGTCACCAGTAACCTTGATGTTCCTGGAACCAAAGGATTCCCCTTGAGTTCTGGTTTTGTTTTGTTTTTTTTTTTTTTGACCCTCGGGGATGCACAGCACCATTGCTTGGTCTGTCCCTTCACCAGGCTCCCAGGAACAACCCTCCCCCCTGTGCTGGGCTCCTGGGAGGTCCCTCCCTTCACTCTCAGTGTCAGGCTCCTGCGATGTCGGCTCCACGGATGGGTTTCCTCTCTCTGGGCCCCAGCAATGTTGATAATTCCCTCCGAATGTTTGGCACGTATTGAGGTAACATACAGGAGATCATGGGCTGGGATTTAGCTCAGTTGGTAGAGCACTGCACTGCAGTCTCTGAGGTCCCGAGTTCAATTCCCAGCACCACAAAAATGGGAGAAGGGCCTGGCAACCCACTCCCAAGGCAATCCCGAAACAGTCAGCCATTGAAAACCCTATGAGGGTCGCTATGAGTCAGATACGGACTTGATGGCACCTAACAACAGGAGTTCACGGTCCGTGTGTCCAACCTTGATCTCCCATGTTCTCCTCCCCAGCCCTGGGCTCTTCCTCAGCTTCCATCCCCAGCAGAAGCCCAGGGAGAGTGACACCACACCTTCTTTGTGCGCGCAGAATTGTCACTTGCTCTCGTGTGGCCCAGCCCCTCCTGGTCTGCACAGAGGCCAGGGGGTTTTCCCGCCCACAGGCTCAGTCCTGTCTCTCCCTCCTCTGCACTTCCCAGGGTTTCTGTGGCTCTCCTGGTGAGCCAGGAGTTTTCCCTCTTGCCCTTTCCTACCTGTAGTGCCCTCCAGAGCCTCTTCGCTCTTGTCAGATGCTCTGACGACCTGGATTTCCCTTCATTCTGTGACTCCTCCAGACCTCTGCAGAGTGGATGGCTAAGTACGCATTTCTTCCACTGGCTGGGCCCCTGTTCATCCCTAAGAGTCAGCTTCTGTGTTACTCAGATTGTCTTGGGGCAGGTTCTGGTTGCAAACTCCATTCCTGTTTCAAACACTGACTTTTTGTCTCTTCTGAAAATTAAGATTTTCAGAGCCTGAGCATCCAGGTTGCTGGATCATGTGCAGTGACGAGTGAAGCTGTCGGCCTCAAGGTCAGTGGTGAAACCTCTTGAGTCTGTCACATATGTCCATCCGTTCTTGTGACAAACCTCCTCCACCATGCTGTTATCGTAACTGGCTTAGTAAACGTGATGGCACCTGTAAAAACATTCATAAATCATACAGCGCTATGCAGCTGTTCTTATCTGTCCATAGTGTAAGGATTCATATACCCAAAGCAGACTTCATTGTTAAAACTGTGTTCGTGACTGGAGACGCAGACCCTTGCCCACAGCCCCTTCTGTCCAGCAGGCATTTTGCATTCTCACATCCATGTTTGGGAATCAAGTTGCTGTGCTGGAAATCAGCCTGCCTGGTCTGATGAGGGCCCAGCGGTACCCAGCTATGAGGAAGATGCTCTCGGTGCTGGCGAGGTATGGTCTGCTCAAATGTGACACTTGCATGTCAGTTAATAGCTTCTGAGATTCCTTTTTATGTGAACAAATAAAGGTAAAGTTTATTAAACTCTGAACCATATTGACTTTGTATGATAGAAATTACTGTTTAGCCAGGCGTGGTAGTGCACGCCTATAGTCCCAGAGACTTGGTGATCCTCCTGCAATCACCTCCCAAGTTCAAGGCCAGAGGCAACCTGTGTAACTTGGTAAGACCCTGTCTCAAAATAAAAAGTAAAAATTGGGCTGAGCCTGCTACTCGGTGGTAGAGCACTTATTAAAGCATGCATGAGGCTCTGGGTCCAATCCCCTGGTACTCCAAGAAAAATAGAAAATTATCGTTCATACCATTGCTTCAATTTTGCTTAAAACTTAATGGCTCATAGTTTAACACAAAATACTATTTTATTTCAGAAAAAGTAATTTATAAGATAGTACTTTAATTAAAATATATTCATATTTTTCTTACAATGAGAATGAGCTTGATAATTTTTTTCTAAGTATTGTATAGCCGCGTTGTAATTGTTAGATGCCGAGGAGTCAGGTCAACTCATAGCAACCTTATGTACAACAAAACGAAACACTCCTCAACTGTGTGCCAGGCACACTCTTTTATGTTTAAGCGCATTGTTGCAGACACTGCATCAATCCATCTAGGGTCTTCCCTTTTTGTCATTGACCTGCTACTCTCCCAAACATGTCCTTCTCTGGTCCCTCCTGACATGTCCAGAATGTCAGATGCAGTCTGACCGTTCTTACTTCCAAGGAGCACTCTGGTTGCATGTTGGTTCTTTTCACAGTCCATGGTATGTTCAGTATTCATCTCCAGAATCATAACTCAAAAGCATCAAGATATTTGCATGAGTTAATCATTTGTAACTGCTGTTAAAACGTATGTTTCATCAACACAATTCCGTCATCCCGCTGTTTGTCTCATTCTGTGGTTTTATTTTTATTTTAGTTCTTGTGTCCTCCCAACTTCTCCACTGTATCTTGGAATTGAGAAGAAAAGTCCTAAGCCTGCTAATCAAAAACATTCTGGTTAGTATGACTGCAGCATATAAAGGTAACTAGGCCTGCTACAGTTAGCATCGCTACATTGTTTATGAATTCATAGCTGTCAGTGTAAATGCAGTGCTTCTTCCTCCTCTGCTGTCTTTGTTTCCTCCTTTCTCTGCTTCTCATTATCCATCCTCTGTGGCAGGGCATGTGCTCAATGCTGCGCTTCTTGAATCGGGCCTAATTCATAGGGGTTCAAAGAGGGGCTTAAATACTGACAGTTGCTTTTCCAGTGACTTTGCAATGGTGCATACAGTGGACTCTCAGTAATTACGTGTTTATCCTGCATACTTCAGTGCGCATTTCTAAAACAGTGACACTCTATTACAATTAATGGTAATTCCTCACTTTCTTGTATTATCCAGGCCATAATAAGTTATTACTTATTGCCTCAAAGTATTTTTTGATTTTTATAAACAGCAGCCAGACAGACCACGTTGCTTTTTCTTTTAAAGGAATAATTTTAAAGTTTCCTTTCATTTTAAGATAGTATACTTCATTGTGTTCGTTATTGACATTGTAAGGGCCATTACTTTTTCCCTTCAGTGACCAATTTAAAGTCTTAAATCAGTCTTCTCAAGCCTGTTACTTGTCCTAATTAAGAAGATTAAGGCCCTTAACCAACTCATTTTTATATTTTGCTTGTAGACACCACCCCTGCGTGTTCTCTCACCTTGCAAGAAGGTGTCCCTCCCCTCTGCCAGGCAGCCCACCTGCTGGCTCCTGGCTGGATCCAGATTCCAGGCCTGGGTTGCATGAAGAACTCTATTTCCTTTGTCCTTATGGGTTGCTGTCACCCAGAGCCCCTGTTCTGAGGAATAGAAAGTCAGTAAACCCTTGGCTTTGGTCTCCTGTGGCATGGGCAGGGCCACCCCGGTGCTTGGACCAGGCACCCTGAGGTGTCCGTTAACTAAATGTTCTGCTCAGGAGTTTCACTTGGCATCAGTGGGAACACGGTTCAGGGTGTCGGGTTTGAATTGTACCAACAATAGAACCAAATTTCTTGGTTAAAAAGAAATATCTTAAGAATCACTCAATCTTATGTAATTATCCGTTTTTATAAAACCATGTTATAATATTGTATAAAATATGCATCTGAAACACCAAATTTTAAATTTATGCTGAATAATTTGTTAGGTGCTGTCGAGTTGGTGTGCGACTCCCAGCGACCCTACGTACAACAGATGAAACACTATTGTCAGTGCTTCTCTGCTATTCATAGGGTTTTCAATGGTGGATTGGAGAGTGGGCTGCCTGGTCCTTCTCCCAAACCTACAGTAGTCTCCTATCCAAATACTAACCAGGCCCAACCCTGCTTAGCTTCTGAGATCTGATGGGATCAGATGCCACAGTGCTATAGCTACAGGCACAATTAATATAGGCTGATAAAAAGATAGGGCATAATTATTAAGGAAAAAGAATGCACTGATATAATGGTCGGTAGCTTTTCTTTGCTCTTCTGCGTGTCAAATGGTTGTGAGTAGTTGCACCCTGTTCCCAAAGATACCGTGTGTAGTTGATGTTCTTGTTCCTGGAGGGGCTGTGCCCATCATGGACTTGCAGGGCATCTTGTTCAAAGTGGCTCTTCTCAGTTCTCTCCTGGGTAGAGCTCCAGACAGGGTGAGCCTGTGTGTGCCTGGCTCATTCCTGCTTGTTCTTCCAGCAGTGACCTTGTGACCTGTGTGGCACAGCAGAGCTGAGCTGCATCAATATGCATTTGAATATAGTGATTTAGTATAATTTAAAGAATGAGAAGACTGTTTTCTTGTGCTTTCATCCCCTTAACTTAATCTCCTCTGACTTGTATGACTTTGATGTGGAACTTCTTAATTTTATAGACCAGAAACTCACTCTATTTGAATTTTCCCATTTTTAAGAAATTGATCTTTGTGTTCATAATGAAATTGTAATGTTAAATACTTGTTGCTTTTTAAAAATTGTTTCATGCAGCTGTGCAGAGCATTGTAAAGGACCAGCCCCTGGTCTTCCATACTAAAGTCAGGTCTTCCGGATACGCCTCAACACCGCGGTGAGCACCAACTTTCACATTGATTAAGTCAATGTTGTTGTTAGGGGCCATTGAGTCAGTGTCCAACTCATAGCGACCCTCATAGGGTTTTCAATGGCTGACTGTTTTGGGATTGCCTTGGGAGTGGATTGCCAGGTCCTTCTCCCATTTTTGCGGTGCTGGGAATTGAACTCAGGACCTCAGAGACTGCAGTGCAGCGCTCTACCAACTGAGCTAAATCCCAGCCCGATTAAGTCAATAGCAGAACAAAACTGTCACCTTGCCAAAGATCTGGGACTTATACGGGGACACAAATGTGTCCTCCAGGATCACATCATGGAGAAGAGGGACAAAGACATGAGTAGAAGTTACACTGTGGTGGCTTAGACTCCAGAATGGATAGTTGAAGTAAGTATTTATTGGGTGGTTCCTGTACGCTGCGCCTCTGACCAGCCTGTTGGATTCTTGTCAGATAATAAGATTGATTCTGGGGCATAGAGAATACTGCCCCCTTCCCCGCCCCAGGCCTGATCGTAATACCCCTTCTTAGGACACAGCTGTGCTTTAATATTGCCATATTTAAATTCAGAATATTCAAAACCTGGGGCAGCAAGTCAGGCAGTATGAGGTTGTCCACAAACGAAGCAATACAGAACAGCACATGTCAAGGTTCCCTAGAGAAAAAGAACCAAGAGAAATATATGTACATACGTACATACGTGCACACACGCACACACACACACACACACACACACACACACACACACCACACACACATACATAATTTTATAAGGGGACTTACTAGGCTGAGTTACGTGGTGAGGCAGGGTAGTCCCACAGCCTCACCTGAAGAGGGACCGGGGGCCATTCAGCCCAAGAGCTGGAGACCTGAAGAGTCTCCGGTGCTGAGATCTGAAAGCTCCTGGAGAGAGGAAGCTGTTATCTCCTGTCACAGGCAGAGAGGTAGAGAGAGACCCTGCTCCAGATGAGCTTTCCAGCCTGGCCTCGGGCACTCTGGCTGCTTTCTCCTCCTCCCTCCCCCTGGCAGAGCTCCGGCCCCTGGGTTGCACCAGGTCCTCTTCGGGGCGCGTCTCTTCCTAGGTTACTGTGGCACCTGTCAGTCCTCTCTGGAAACACCCCCATGGACAAATACAGAGATGTGCTTCACTAACCTAAGGAACCTCTGAATCTGGTCAAGTTGCCAGTGCAGGCCGACCGTCATACAGCATGATAATCAGAGAAACTACAACAAAGTGCCGAGGGTCGCAGTCCTTCATGAGTCTCGAATTTCTCAGAGGCAAATTCTTTTCTCTGCAAAAGGTGAACACACCACCCTGCTCCTACCTCAGATTGAGACCTTTCACGTGCCCTTGACATAATGGCCAGAGTGGCCCTGTTACCTGGAAGCTGCCATTCGCTTCCTGTACCTGGAGCACGTGGCAGGCCTTTGGTGGGCTCTGTGGCCTCACCCAGTTGGTGCTCCCACCTCCCACTTCCTCCCACACACCCCACCCCACTCCACCCCACCCCATCTCAGTCCCAGAGACCTGCTCAGACTTTCTCCAGACCTCCATCCCAGGCCACCGTGCATAGAACCACAGCTCCACCACTCTTCTCCGTGCTTTCTTGCCTCACTCTTGCTCTTTGTTTGGGCCAATGGCAAACATGAGTGTTTTACTGACTGCTGCTTCTGTGAACCTGTATGCCAGGAACAGCACTTGGCACTCAGACCCCCTGATAAGAAACTACGAATGGATTGGTGAGAGGGATGTGTGGAGAGATGGTTAATGGCTGTATTAGTAGAGGGATGGGTGGAGAGGGCGATGAGTGGAGAGGTGGGTGAAGAGGTGGATGGATTATTGCTGCTTCTGTGAACCTGTATGCCTGCAACAGCACTTGGCACCTCAGACCCTCTGATAAGAAACTACAAATGGACCGGTGGTGGGTGAGTGGAGAGAGGGATGGATGGATGTGCGGAGAGATGGTTAATGGCTGTATTAGAAGGGTGGGTGGAGAGGGTGATGATGAATGGAGAGGTGGGTGAGGAGGTGGATGGAAGGATGAATGAGTGCCTAGGTGGTGGTGGGATGGATGATGAATTCTAAATTTGTGCCTTAGAAACATCATGCACTGGTTCACTGCCCAAACCTGTTTGGTTCTGCACCTGTGGCATCGGTCACTCATGGTGTGGACTCATAGGATGTACTGTATTATGACGCATGCTGGGTAGGCAGAGCTGCGTGGGAGATCAGGGGGATGGGCCAGTTGCCAGACCCTGGTGGACCTGAGTCGCACCCTGGGACTTCGAACCCATCAGGATTTCAGATGGAGTCACTGAGGAGGGGATGTGTAGCACAGTGACACTCCTGAGGCAGGGTGAGGGACAGGTGGTGGCAGGGAGGAATAGGAGGGAGCTGAAAGCGTCTATGCAGACATCTACATGTTTTTCCATTATAAACCTGTTAAAAAACTTGTATCACTCTTGAGCACTGAGATTCTAAGTTTTGTTTCCACAGTGTAACTATGTTTGCACCAAAGACAAACACCAAGCATGACGGTAAAAGATCTTCAAGATGCAAGAACAGTTACAAATGGTATGTAATACAGTGTGTGCATTTGAAGTAAATTTGAAATAACAGTGTAATGGAAGGCATAGCTGAAGGGCTGGAGAAACTCTGAGGTAAAATGGCCAGGGAAGACTCCAGCCCTTGGAGGTCTCCAAGCCTGGAAGCCCCTCTTGTTATCTCTCTGACCTTTGGCCTGGACTGTGCCTATGTGCAGTGGGCAGAACATGCTGACATGGGTAATAAATAGCCCTCCCCTCTCCCACAAGACTTTGATTGATTTTTTTTTTTTTAAGTTAACCCTGGACTTCCCCTGACTCATAAGAATGCTTAATGTTATGATAAGAGCCCAATAAAAACAGCTCAAGACCCTCACTCAGGGCTGCAGTGTTCCTGAGAGACACTGAGCCACCTCGGTCTCTCTGCCAGTCACTCGGTGTCTGAGTGGTTAATTCTTTGTTGACCCCATGCTGCTGGACAGACAAAACAACTTAGGCCCTTAAAATGCTTTCACTGAGGTTTTTCTGACAGGTTTAAGACCCTGCATATAAATATGTACACAAATATGAATATGCCTACTTTATGTATACTTTAAGTCAAATTTGTGTCATGTTAATTTTTCAGACACACTGCTACTTTTTCTACCTAAATACCTAAATATTTTGAAATATCTAATTTTTGTAAAATTTAGTTGTAGAAAAGAATCATGGCCAACGGACATTCCTGTTGAGTGTCTTTAATAATAGTGGATCCTGAAGGAGCCACTGAACCAACCTTCTTTCAGTGGCCTTGGTTGGCTGAGTTTGATGTCTCCCTCTGTCCTGCAGGGCCAGGCTCGCAGTGCTGGCTCTAACTTTGTGACTGGATATGGTTGACTAGGTGCGTGAATGTCTGGATAAAAGCTTGGGATGATGGGTCAAGAGGGCAGATTGATAACATCTTCTGAAAGACCTGATGAAACAGGAGAGCTAAAATAGTGATACATTGACTTTACGTGAAACAGATGTAGAAGACATGAAAAGGGGTAAGAATAAAGAATCGTGGTGACTTGGGTAGATAGTCTCAACTGCAGATAAAGACAAAGAAGCCCAGTGAGGGAGGGTGTGGCAGGAGCACCTTCGGAGGTGCAACACAGACTGCCCGATGGGAGAGAACTGATCCCCTTGCGCGTGGTTGGGAGCCCCCTGCACTGGGAGCAGACTGACAGACAGAGGCGGACCACTGTTCAGTGCCAGGGAGGGGAACAGGCATGCACACGAGTGGGGTGTAGAGACAAGGGGGCTTGATCTTTTACTCCCCTGGCAGCCTCGGGCACCTAAGCGGCCAGGACCACTGGGCGCATCTGCGAGCCAGATTTTCACCCAATCAAATAAACATTGAGGGAAGTTGCTGGCTGCCCTGAGAAATTGGTTGCTACTGGGGGCGCTCTAGCAATGTGGAGTTCCCCAGGGGGCCCAACTTCTGCTCTGGCACTGTGCAGTGGGCCCACAATTGGTGAGCCCGGGGGACTGACTGTGCCTGTGCTGAGCAGAGGGACTCAGTGACACAGCAGTGCAGAGTACTGAACAGAGAGGCTCAGGGAAGCGAAGCCCTGGGATCACCCCGAAGCCGGACTAACTTGCAAGCAGACATGCACCTGGTTGGGCTCCTAACCCACCGGGAGGAGTGGGTCACAGCCTGCTGTGCCACAGATACATTGTTGCCCCAGGTCTCACACACCCACAGCGTGGGCTCGGGTTGCTGTAGAGGACAACATAGACCCAGCCACCTAGGCTGTAACCACCCAGGGGGAGAGAACTACATGCAACGCCTGACAGCAGCTTCCAGCCGGGCAGCTCCCAGAGTCCCGGTGGGGATGGTGTCCGTCCATAGGTCAGTGGGCGCGAAGCAGGGCCGTCCCACAGGGGTGTGGTGGGATCTGTAGGGAGCACACCCACTCCGAGAACTGATCCGACACTGGGGTGGGGAGCAAGGACTGTGCCTGCTAATCTGGAGGCAACATCTGGAGGGCAGGTGGGATTCAGGGGAACCAGATGACTGACCGGTAGATTGACCCAGTCAGCACAGGTTCATCTGCTTCGGGATTTCCTTTTCTCTTTTATATTTGTGACAATGTTTCTGGTTTTCAGTTCCTTGCTTGGTATTGTTTTGTTGCTGTATTGTTTCTTTTGTTCTTTTTTCCTTTCCTCTTCATCACTTCATTTTTAACCATTCTTTCTAGGTTACCTCACCTAATCAATACTTCTAAATTTGTCAAAACCAAGTAAGGACATTTCCCATTCTTGTATTTGCTATGCCTTCCAGAATGTAATTCTGGAATGTGTGTGTGTGTGTATGTGTGTGTGTGTGTGTGTGTGTGTGTGTGTGTGTGTGTGTGTGTATGTATATATATGTATTATGTATATGTATGTATATGTATATATATATATGTATATATATATATATATACATACATATATATATACACGCACATACATACACACACATATTCAAGGAACAAGTAGATTTATAATCTTACCGACTTTTTTCACTCATACAACACCCCCCCGCCTGCTCTTCTTCCTTATCCCTATATACTCCTGTTCTTGCTCCTATTCCCCACCTATTATCTATCAGATCTTCATCTTTCTGCCATCAGTACCTATACAGTACTCCATATTTACCCCCAAAACCTATTCGTTGCTATCCCTCACAATCCCTTCCCACAGGTATCTTCTTAACTCCAGGCCGCAAACAATATTAACTCTGATTACAAAGGTGACATCAGACAAAGCTGTTACTATAGCAGCAACATGCTTTTTATGCTCTAAGTGATACCAGGAATCAAGATCTCAAAAGAGGCATTAAACAAGAACAACTCCAGACATAACTGGATTAAGGAGTGCTCAAAACTCAACCTAAAACCGCTTGAGAAATGAAAAAGCAAGACAAAGAAATACTCCTAATGACCACAATCCTTCAACAGATGAAATTAAAGACGTCCAAATACTAGAAATGCCAGAAAAAGACTTTAGAAGTCTGCTTATAAGTATGTTAAAAGACTTCATAGACAGGATAACCCAACGGATAAATGCAATTGAAACACTGGACAATAAAAGCATCCAACTTGGAAGGAAAATTCAGCAAAGAAATTGAGATCCTGAAAAAACCCTGGACCCCAAAAACATATGATCAAATAAAAGTGACAGTAGAATCTAATGTTTTCAGATTGGAAGAAGCAAAAACACAGTATCAGACGGAAGAAAAAGTTGAAGAGTTTACTTTTCCAATACCAAAAAAGGGGAAAAAAAACCAACATACCAGTATTTTCAAGGGGTCTTTTATAGAACAAAGAAATGTAACCTGTGAATACATAGGGTACAAGAAAGAGGTAAAACTAAAACCAGAGGCACAGAAAATCTATTCAATAAAATAACAGCTGAAAATTTCCCAAACATGAGGGAATAAATATACACACAAACCACGGAGGTATCCATTCCTCCAAATAGAATAGACCAGAACAGATCCTTTCCACATCACATTGTAAATCAACAAAGCCAAGAGACAGTTGTAAAAGCTGCAATAAAGAGAATCAGCTCACTTAAAGGCAAACCCATCAGAACAACTGACTTTTCAACATCAACTCTAAGGGCAAGAAATGCATGGGCAGACATTTCTCAAGTCCTGAAAACAAATAATTGCCAACCAAGAATAATATACCCAGCAAAGTTATCCTTTAAAATCAATGGAGAGGATAAGACTTACTGTGATATATACAAGTTCAAGCAATTTTTTACCACGAAGCCAGAGGATACTTAAGGAAATGCTACATACAGAAGAAGATGAATCCAAACATAAGACTACAGGAATAATAAAATACATGAGAGGAACACATGAACAAAACAAGCTAATTAAGAAGCAAAGATATCTAACTTAAACCGGCACATCCCCAGTATGAAAAGGGAACAAAGTGAAGAACAAGCAACATCAAAACCCAATAGAGAAACGACCAACAAAACCATGCAGAATACCAAACTCCTCTCAATAGTAACCCTAAATGTGAATGGTCTTAACTCACTATTTAAAAGACATCAATTGGCCAACCGAATTAAAAATGAAAAACCTACTGTATGTGGGATTCAGGAGACTCCACAAGGACCAAAATAGACTGAAAACAAAAGGTTAGAAAACTACACCAAACATGTAGTAACCAAAAAAAAAAAAAAAAATGGGCTTCTTGTTAGGTGCTATGGAGTTGGGTCCAGCTCATTGCAACTCTGTGTACAACAGAACAAAACACTCCACAATGCTGTGCCATGCCTGGCATTATTTGAGTGCTTCTCTGCTGTTCATAGGCTTTTTGATTGCTGATTGTTCAGGATCCTTAAGTCCTCCTCCCAGTTTTGTGGTTCTAGGGATTGAAGCCAGGGCCTCAGTGTGCAGAGAAAACTCTACCAACTGAACGAAACCCCAGCCCAAATGTCTGACAAACTTGATTCAACTTTAATCAGAAGAGACAAATAAGATCACTACAAATTAACAAATTAACAAAGTCAACCAGGAAGACATAACGTTAGTATCTATGCACCAAACGTGTAGTTAGGTGTCAAGTTATGTCCGACTTATAGCAACCCTGATAGGGTTTTCAGTGGCTGATTGTTTCCGGATTGCCTTGGGAATGGATGGCCATGGCCTTTCCATTTTTTGTGGTGCTGGGAATCAACCCTGGACCTCAGAGACTCCAGAGCGGCACTCTACCAACTCAGCTAAGTTCCAGCCCCAAACAGAAGTACCTAACTTCATAAAACAAAGTTTACTGACGGTAAAGGAGCACATAGGTCCAGATACAATAATAATGGGAGACCTGAATACCCTACTTTCTTCAATAGACAGGTAACGAATACCAAAAATCAACAGAGAAACAATGGACTTAACCCCATAGACCAAGTGGACCTAACAGATGTCAACAGAGGCACAATACACATTCTTCTCAGTACCACATGGAATTCTAAAACATTTTAGTCAACAAAAATTGCCTCAGCAAATAATTGAAGTTATTCCCTGTACCTCATCAAACCACAGTTGAATAAACTAGAAGTCAAAAGCAAGGAAAACTGCAAAATGTTATAAATACATAGAGATTAAATAAGTCTATCTGGTGGAGGGTTTTCCTTTTTTCTGTTGACCTGCCACTCTCCCAAACATGTCTTTCTCCAGGGATTGGTCCTTACTATATGTCCAAAATATGTAAGATGCAGGCTGGTCATCCTTGCTTCCAAGAAGCACTCTGGTTGTACTTCTAGGACAGATCTGTTGGTTCTTTTGTCAGTCCATGGTAAATTGAATAATCACATCTGGTGACATAATTCAAAAGCATCAGTTCGTCTGTCTCCCTTGTTCAATGTCCAGCTTTTACAACCATATGATGCGACTAAAAACATGGCATGAGTCAGGTGCACATTCATCTTCAATGTGACATCTTTACTTTTCAATACTGTAAAGAGATCTCTTGCCACAGCTTTTCCCATAGCAATACATCTTTTGATTTCTTGACTGTCGTTGCCATGGGTGTTGATTGTAGGACCAAGTAAAGCAAAATCATGGACACCCTCAATCTTTTCTCCATTTATTGTGAAGTTGCATACTGACCCAGTTGTAAGGATTTTTGTTTTGTTGATGTTTAGTCACAATCCGTGCCAAAGGGTATGTTCTTTGATCTTCATCAGTAAATGTTTTAAATCCTCTTCACTTTCAGTAAGCAGAGTTGTGTCATCTGTATAGTGCGGGTTGTTAATGAGTCTTCCTCCAATCCTGATGCTGCGTTCTTCCTCATAGAGTCCAGCTTCTCGGATTATTTGCTCAGCACGGAAATGGAAGAGATCTGGTGAAAGTATACAGCCCTGATGCACACCTTTCTCAACTTTAAACCAGGCAGTGTTTCCTTGTTCAACTGCCTCCTGGTTCATGTACAGATTCCTCATGAAAACAATTAGGTGCTCTGGTATTCCCATTTTTCAAAATGTTATCCATAATTTGTTGTGATCCATGCAGTCAAATGCCTTTGCATAGTCAATGAAACATAGACATCTTTCCAATGTTCTCTGCTTTTGGCTTGTATCCACCTGACATCATCAGTGATGTCCCTGGTTCCCCACCCCCTCCTGAATTTGGCTTGATTTTCTGACAGTTCCCTATCTATGTACTGTTGCAGTCACTTCTGAATGATCTTTAGTATAATTTTGCTTGTGTGCGATATTAATGATATTGTCCGATAGTTTGCACATTCAGTTGGATCCCCTTTTTTGTGAATAGGCACAAATATGGATCCTTTCCAGTCACTTGGCCAGGTAGCTGTTTTCCAGTTCTGTTGGCACAAATATGTTAGCTCCTCCAATGCTGCATCTGTTTGTTGAAACATCTCTATTGGTATTCCATCAATTCCTGGAGCCTTGTGTTTCACCAATTCCTTCAAGGCAGCTTCCACTTTGTTCTTCAATACCATTGGTTCTTCATCATATGAAACCTCTTGAAATGGTTATCCACCAATATTTTTTTTTTTGTATAATGACTGTGTATTCTTCCCATCTTCTTTTGAAGTTTCCTGCATCATTTAATATTTTTCCTGTAGAGTCTTTCACTATTGCCACTCGAGGCTTGAATTTTTTCTTTAACTCCTCAAGCTTGAGAAACAGTGTGTTCTTCCCTTTTGGTTTTCTGTCTCCAGCTCTTTGCACATGTCATTATAGTATTTGTTTTTGTCTTCTCAAGCTGCCTCTTGAAATCTGTTTAGTTCCTTAGCTTCCTCATGTCTTCCTTTTACTTTAGCTGCTCAACAGTCACAGGCACATTCCAGAATCTCTTTTGACATGTAATTTGGTCTTTTTTTCCTACCTTTTTAATCACCCTTTACTTTCTTCATGAATGATATCTTTGATGTTATGCCACAGCTTGTCTGGTCTATCATTTGTGTCTAATGCATTAAATCTGTTCTTGGGGTGGTCTCTGGACTCAGGTGGGATATACTCAAGGTCATACCTTGGCTCTTGTACACTTGTTCTAATTTTCTTCAGTTTCAGTTTGAACTTGCTTGTGAGAAATTTATGGTCCAATCCACAATGAGCACCTAGTCTTGTTCTGACATCTGATATGGAGCTTTTCCATTGTTTCCTTCCACAAATATAGTCAGTTTTGTTCCTGTATGTTCCATACGGTGAAGCCCATGTATATAGTCGCTGCTTATGTTGGGGAAAAAATGTATTTGCAATGAAAAGATGATTGGTTTGACAAAATTCTATCATGCAATCTCTAGCATCATTTCTGTCACCAAGACCATATTTTTGAACTACTGAGCCACTGCCTTTGTTTTCAACCTTTGCATTCCAGTCACCAGTAATGATCACAACGTCCTGATTGCATATTTGATCTATTTCAGATTGCAGAAGTTGGTAGAAATCTTCTCTTTCTTCATTTGTGGCCTTAGTGGTGGGTGCATAAATTTGAATAATAGTCATATTAACTGGCCTTCCTTGTAGGCATATCCATATTATTCTGTCACTGAAAGCATTGTGCTTTAGGAAAGACCTTGAAATGTCCTTTTTGATGATGAATGCAACCCCATTTCTCTTTGTCATTCCCAGCATAGTAGACCATATGATTATCTTACTCGAAATGGCCCATGCCGATTCATTTTAGCTCACTGATGCCTAGAATGTCAATATTTATGTGCCCCATTTCTCTTTTAATTTTCTTAGATTCATACTACATACATTTCATGTTTCAATTATCAATGGATGTTTGTAGTTGTTTCTCCTCATTTTGAGTCGTGCCACATCAGCAAATGGAGGTCCCTGGGGCTTTATTCCATTTCTGTCATCAAGGCCAACTCTACTTTGAGGAGGCAACTCTTCCCCAGTAGTCTTTTGAGTGCCTTCCAACCTGGGGGGCTCATTTTCGGGCACTATATCTGACAGTTTCTTTGCTATCCATAGGTTTTCAATGGGTAGTTGTTTTGGGAGTGGTTTGCCAGGTCCTTCTTCCTAGTCTGTCTGAGTTTGAAAGCTCAGCTGAAACCTGTCTACCATGGGTGACCCTGTTGGTATCTGAGATACTGGTGGCATAGCTTTCAGCCTTATAGCAACACACAAGTCCCCACAGTGCGGCAAACTGACAGACATGTGGGGGGAGAGAAGCATTATGTATTTGAATTTCTATGTCAGGCTTATTTTCGCTTAACCTTAATGTCCTCGGGTTCCATACGTTTCACTACAAATGACAAGATGTTATTCTTCATAACCAAATAATTTTCCGTGTGTATCTACCATATTTTCTTTATCCTTTTGTGTGCTTGGTGGTCACCTGGGTTGATCCATTTCTTGGCTATTGTGAATAGTGCCACAATAAACATGGGCATGTGAGTATCGCTTTGCTAGGCTGATTTCATTTCCTTTGGGAATATACCCAGCAGTGGGGTAATAGGATCATATTGTTAGCTGTAGTTTTAGTGTTCTGAGGAACTTGCAAGCTGATCTCCGTATGCGCTGCGCTAATTTCCATTCCTGTCAAGAGTGTATGCAGTTCCTCCTCCTCCACACTCTCACCAGCATTGGCTAGTTTTCGTGTTGTTGATAGTAGTCATCTGACTGGGTAACATGGACTCTCACTACAGTTCTCATGTGCATCTCCCTGATTTGTAATGATATTGAGAATTGTTCATGGACTTGTGGGTCATTTGTATTTTGAGAGGCATCTATTCAGAGCATATACCTATGTTTTAAGTTGGATTACTTGGTTTTAAAGGGTTTTTTTTTGATATTCAAACAACAACAAGTATTATTTTGGGGCTAAGGTTTAGCTCAGTTGGTAGAGTGCTGCTCTGCACTATTTGACACCCCAGGTTCAGTCCCCAGCACCAGAAAAATGGAAGAAGAACCTGGGAACCCACTCCTGAAACAATCCACAAACAACCATTGAAAACCTTATAAATAGTGGAGAAGCACTGGCATAGTGCTAGGCACGGGGTAGATCGGACTCAACAGCACCTAACCACAAGTATTATTTCACCCATATTTATTGAAACTGAGGAAGGCTGGGGACATATTTATTCACTGAAGGTTTTCTGAAGCCTTTTTGCTGTTCCTTCTGTCTTCCTCTGGTCTCCATGTCAGTAGGTAATCGTGTGCCTACAGCAAATGAGTTCAAGCCTGACAAAACCGTGGTGTGTGTACCGTGACGTGCCGCACCTGAGGCGACACCCAACTCTTTCGGGTGGTGATTTTTGTTTGTGTAGCCCTGGATTTGCAGACTGTGCAACCCACTTCTCCTGTGGCTTTGCCTCTATGGGGCATTTGTGGGAAGAGGCAGTGAGATGGGGAGGCTCTTAAAGGACATCCAGGTTCAGCGGGTGTTTGCTTAAGAAGGACTTGACTGTTCCCCTGCCAGTGTGGCACGGAGGCAGGCCAGCCTCCCCAGCTGCTGCCAAGTACAGGTGTTCAAAAGAGCTGCCCCGCTTTTCAGAGCAGCGCTCCTGGATGGACATGACAACCGTATTTTCCCACCCGCTGTGTGCCAGGGGCTTTTCTTTGTTAATTCTATGATAACCTTGCAGGGCAGGCAGGTTCACACCCACTTTACAGTGTGGGGACCCAGATGGGTGGAGGATGTGCCAGGGTCACGTCACGTATGGAGGGAGCTGGGGCCCCACACCACCTGCTTCTGCCTTCCGATGGGCTCAGCGCTCCCTGCTGACAGTCCTGTGGGATCAGAGATGTTCTTCCTGTCAGTGATTTTAATTTTGGCCTGAGTGCTTTTACCTCCCCAGCCTTCCTCAGTTTCGTTGTTGTTGTTGTTGTTGTTGTTAGGTGCCGTCAAGTTGGTATCCGACTCATAGCGACCCTCTGTACAACAGGGGAAACACTATTGTCAGTGCTTTTCTGCTGTTCATAGGGTTTTCAATGGCAGATTGATTATTGGGAGGGGGTTGCCAGGTCCTTCTCCCAAGCCTACAGCTTCTGTTGTTCCCAGGCGGTCTCCTATCCAGGTACTAACCAGGCCTGACCCTGCTTAGCTTCCGAGATCTGACGGGATCAGATGCCACAGGGCTACAGCTGCAGGCCAGTTTCTTTTAGAAGCTCAGAATGTGACTATTTTCATGGTGAACATTGTTGTTGTTGTTGTTGTTGTTAGGTGCCGTCAAGTCGGTATCCGACTTACAGCGACCCTCTGTACAACAGGGGAAACACTATTGTCAGTGCTTCTCTGCTGTTCATAGGGTTTTCAATGGCAGATTGATTTTTGGGAGGGGGTTGCCAGGTCCTTCTCCCAAGCCTATAGCTTCTGGTGTTCCCAGGCGGTCTCCCATCCAGGTACTAACCAGGCCTGACCCTGCTTAGCTTCCGAGATCTGATGGGATCAGATGCCACAGGGCTACGGCTGCAGGCATGGTGAGCATAAGCTACGTACAGATGGAGTACTGTTGATCCCCAACCTGCAATGGTTTTGCTTCGTTAATTTTCGACTTGGTGGTGGTGCAGAAGCAACACCCACTCAGTAGAGACCTACTTTGAGTTTTGAACGATCTTTCCTGGGCCAGCAATGTGTGGTGCAGTGCTGTCTTGTGATGCTGGGCAGCGCCCTCAAGGGTCAGTTCCCAGTCAGCCCTGTGGTGGTCTTGAGAGAGAATTCAAACCCATCAGTACCCTGTGGTACACTGCAGTGCTGGCTAATGTAAGTGCTCTGAGCACGTTTGGAGTAGACAAGGAAGGCTAATCTACGACGTTCTCCGTGGTTAGGTGCATGAAATGCATTTTTCACTTATGAAGTTTTCGGCTTAGCTGTAACCCCATCATAAGCCAAGGAACCTCTGTGGTTGTTATGGTCACCAACCATAAATAATACGGAATTGGAAAGTAAAAGATGTTTTCTCTGACTTCAGACCCTCACTCCAAGACAGTGTGTGTATCAGTTTACATGTAACCTGACACATTCTTGCTATTTTATGTAGTCATGTGTCACACGGGGATATTTCGGGTAGGGCTGGAGCACATAAATGGCCGTGGTCCCTTAGGATTATGATGGAGCTGAAGAATTCCTCTTGCCTAGTGACCACGTGGCTGCTGTAACTTTGTAGCACAATTCATTATTATCTTTGTGATGATGCTGGCTGTGTGCAGCCAGAACGTCCAACACATACTATTGTGAGCACTATGTGATGATTGATGGTGGTGACAAACAACCATGCTATTGGTTTGTGTGTTCACCATACTGTGCTGCTTAGTGTTGCTTTACAGTGCGTTTCTATTTACTGAAAACAGCACTCACTGCAAATGGTTGCGGTGCCATACTGGTAGAGAGCTCACACAGCTTGTGTTTGAATCATTTGTGCTTCACTTAATCTTGTTTGTTTGCTCATCATGGCCGAAGGAGCAGCAGGCTGTAGCCTATCTATCTCTGAACCATAAGCCAGGGTGGGCAGCCAGCTCTACCATCCAGGTTTGTAAAGTTCGCTCCATGTTCACACAATGACAGAATCATCCAGTGATGCATTTCTCAGAGCACAGCCTCATCTTTCTGTGATGCATGATTGCATTTAAAATAGGTGGTGTTAGCCGGGCTCCATGGCGCACACCTGTAATCTCAGCAGCTTGGGAGGCAGAGGCAGGAGGATCGCAAGTTCGAGACCAGAGGCAGTCTGCAAAACTTAGCGAGACCCTGTGTCAAAAAGTAAAAATATGGGCTGGGTCGTAGCTCAGTGGCCCAGCACTTGCAGAGCTTGCAGGCGTGAGTCCCTGGGTTCAACCCCCAGTACCACAAAAAAAAAAAAAAAAAAAAAAAAAAAAAAAGGGGGCTTTTTGGCGATATGGAGTGTAAATCTGTTTTAAAGAGTTACTTCACAATTTTGAATATAAGAGTTTACATAGATTTTCAGGTTTAATGGAATAAAATTATACATGTAAGCAGGGGGAAATCTACTTTATTTCTAGCTTTTTTTTAAAAAAAGTCTAATCTCACTTGAAACTCTCTCTTGACTTCTGTTATCTGTGACCTTCCTTAAAGTGAGGACTACCCTATGGAAAGTTCCCTGCCAAGCAGACTCCTCCGGCAGGTTGCCGTGGCCCAGGAGCCCGTTGCCGTGGGCTGTCTCCAGTACTCAGGTAGGCTGAGCCGGAGGGAGCCGCAGGCTCCTTTACTCCGCGAGTCTGACTCTGTCTACCGTCCTACTATGAATTAATTGTTTATAAATTTGTGCTTGAAGTCACGTGTCACAGTTTGGGCCCGGAACAAAGTGAAGTTCTGCGGCTGACGGCGACAAGGATGGCTGCACAGTGCTTCCCCTCTGGGTCACTACCCCAGGCGGCACCCACGTGCTTACTGTGGGCATGACCTCTGCCCACCCAGGAGCCAGGAAGGAAGGCCTTTCCTAGGCAGAGGCCAGCACAGTCCTCATGTTTCCACTGGAGACCTCCACACTGGCCCCGGGGTCATGAGAAAGCCTCAGTGCTGGCCTGGGAGCCGCATGGCCTTCTGGGCTGGCCCTCGGCCCAGGCCGTGTTCTACAGGGCCAAGCAGTTCCTGAGTGCCCAGCAGCTGCTGTTTTCTTTCTTTTTTATTTATTTTGTTTATTTATTTTTTGTGGTACTAGGGATTGAACCCAGGACCTCGCACCTGCATGCTCTGCAAGTGCTGGACTGCTGAGCTGCACCCCCAGCCCATTTTTTTACTTTTTGAGACACGGTCTCGCTAAGTTACACAGACTGCCTGTGGTCTCGAACTTGCGATCCTCCCACCTCTGCCTCCCAAGCCGCTGGGATGGCAGATGTGCGCCACCGCACCCGGCTTGCGGCTGCTGTTTTCTCCAGTGTATCCTGCTGTGGCCTCAGACCTCGCTCTCGGGCCCTCAGCCTTCTTTCTTCACAGTGTTCAAAAGAAGCCAGGAGGCAGCCTGTGACCGTGCCCTGGGCTCTGTGTAGGCAGTCCCAGCACGTGACCTCCTCTCCACATGAGATTCACGCACAGGTGCGACCAGCCTCCGCCTGCTGCCAGGACTGGGTGCAGTGTCCATCCTGTGCCGAGCTCCGGCCCCCTCCTCTCCCCCTGCCCACTGTGTCCAGAGTCTTTCTAGCGAATTGCCTGGAGGTTACAATGGTTTACAACATGGCTCAGCCCCTCTACTCTTCTTTTAATTCTAGCTGAAGAACTTCCAAATAATTTTGGGGTAATTAAGTTTGTACTGTTGTCGCTGAGTGACTTTTTGACATTTGAGGTGCTTGCTTTTATAGCTCTGGGCATCTGTGTGATGTAGATCCCCAGGTTTGAGTGTTACGGATGAAATGTCTCATTTCATTCCACCCTGCTTTAGGGAAACGTTTCAACATAGCTGCACTTAGCCAGCCTGTCCGTGGGAGGCGGGGCGGGGTTTAGTGTTTGGGGGTGTTCTGGGTGGGGAGGCTCCTGGGTTCCCAGCTCCTCTGTGCCCTGGCCTGGTCTCAGCTGCATCCCTTTGGTTCTTCCGTGAACAGAGGGTTGTAAGGGGCACAGCGGCGGCTGCTTTTTAAAGTTGTGGGTAGATAGCGTGAAGGCCCTGGGCCAGGAGAACTTGGGGCTTGGCATCCGCAGGCCCTCCACGCAGGATGGTGGGTAGGTGAAAGGGCTAGCGAGCCTCCATTACCGCTGTTTCAGATTCCTTACTGCTGGGGAAAGTGCACACTGGCTTTACCTGAAAACTCTCCACCTCACCTGCCGATTTATCAGCGGAAATCCCTCCCATGTGTTAGAATCTTAGAAGAAGCATTTTTTTTTTTTTTAAACAGGAGATGGCCAGCAGTTGGCGTGTGGCTTAGCAAACCATCTTTCCCTGGTTTTCCATGCCAGCCTTACCGGAACTCCTGCTGCTTTTTCAGGTAAAACGTCTTTATTTTTCTGAAGTCTTTTTGCAGTTCTGGGGGTTTGAACCTAAGGCCTTGTACAGGCTAGGGAAGTCGTCTGCCATTAAGCTGCATCCCAGCCCCTTTTTTATTTTTGATTTTGAGACAGGGTTTCACTGAGTTGTATGGGCTGCCTCTCGCCTTGAACTCGTTATCCTCAGGCCTCAGCCTCCTGAGTGCTGAGATTACAGGCATGCAGTGTGG
This sequence comes from Pedetes capensis, assembly GCA_007922755.1. Taxonomy (NCBI): domain Eukaryota; kingdom Metazoa; phylum Chordata; class Mammalia; order Rodentia; family Pedetidae; genus Pedetes; species Pedetes capensis. The sequence goes on from VMDO01003575.1 coordinate 103,094, forward strand.
CACCCAGTTAAAATATGTCTTAATCTTAAGGAACATGAGCGTGAGGAGGGCTTTGCGGGTCCCTGTTGCCAACTGCAAACTGCACTCCTATCTCCTCCCAGAGAGTGCAGCACAAGCCAAAGCTTGGGTGAGCAGAGTAGAATGGGGAGCACTCATGACACCGTCCCCCACGTGTCTGTCAGGTTGCTATACCGGGGAGGCCTGTGTGTTGCTGTGATGCTGAAAGCTGTGCCACTGGTACACAGATACCAAGAGGGTCACCATGGTGGGAAGGTTTCAGCTGAGCTTCCAGATTACCACAGACCAGGGAGAAAAACATAGCTAACCCACTCCCGAAACAAACAAACATTGAAAACCCCATGAATAGCAGAGAAACACTGCCAGATATAGTGCCAAAAAGTGATACCCCCCCAAGGTTGGAAGGAACTCCAAAGACAACTGGGGAAGAGTTGCTTCCTCAAAGTAGAGTCTACCTTAATGATGAGAATGGAGTAAAGCCAAGGGACCTCCATTTGCTGATGTGACACGACTCAAAATGAGAAGGAACAACTGTAAACGTACACTGATGATCTGCACATGGAACGTACATAGTATGAATCTAGGAAAATTAGAAATTGTCAAAAGGGAAATGGAGCGCATAAACATCAACATTCTAGGCATCAGTGAGCCAAAATGGACTGGCATGGGCCACTTTCAATCAGATAATCATATGATCCACTACGCCAGGAATGATGTTAAAGAGAAATGAAGTTGTATTCATCATGAAAAAAGACATCTCAGAATCTGTCCTAAAGTACAATGCTGTCAGTGATAGAATAATATCTGTCCACCTACAAGGAAGGCCAGTTAATATGACTTATTCATATTTACGTGCCTACCACCAAGGCCACAAATGAAGATGGGGAAGATTTTTACCAGTGTATATAATCTGAAATAGATTGAACATGCAATCAGGATGTGCTGATAATTCCTGGTGACTGGAATGCAAAAGTTGAAAACAAAGCTTAGTAGTTGGAAAGTATGGCCTTAGTGACAGAAATGATGCTGGAGATCACGTGATAGAATTTTGTCAGACCAATGACCTTTTCATTGCAAATACATTTTTTTCACCTACATAAACATTGATTATATATGTAGAATTCACCAGACGGACTATACAAGAACCAAATTGACTACATTTGTGGAAGGAGATGATGGAAAAGCTCAATATCAAAAGTGAGAACAAGACCAGGTGCTCATTGTGGATCAGACCATTGACTGCTCATACGCAGGTTCAAACTGAAAGTGAAGAAAATTAGAACCAGTGTATGAGAGCCAAGGTGTGACCCTGAGCATATCTGAGTTCAGAGACCACCCCAAGAAGAAGTTTGATGCCTTAGACACTAATGATCAAAGGCCAGATGAGTCAGGGCCTCACATCAAGGACATTATTCATAAGGAAAGCAAAAAGTTATTAAAAAGACAGGAAAAAACAAGACCGAATTCCATGTCAGAAGAGACTCTGAGACTTCTTCCTGAATGATGAGCAGCTAAAGTGAAAGGAAGACATGATAAAGTTAAAGTAACTAAACAGATTTCAAAGGGCATCTCAAGAAGACAGAATCAAACATTATGACATATGCAGAGCTGGAGACAGGAAACCAAAAGGGAAGAATGCACTCTGTTTTTTCTCAAGCTTAGGGAATTAAGTAAAAATTTCAAGTCTCTGTGGCAGTAGTGAAGGATGCCTCAGGGAAAGTATTAAATAATGCAGGAAACATTGCAAGAAGGTGGAAGGAATGCACAGTCATTATACTAAAAAGAACTGGTGGATAACCAACCATTTTAAGAGGTTGCATATGATCAGGAAGCAGTGGTACTAAAGGAAGAGTGGAAGCTGCCTTGAAGGAATTGGTGAAACACAAGGTTCCAGGAATTGATAGAATACTCATAGAGATGTTTCAACGAACAGATGCAGCATTGGAGGTACTAACTAGTTTATGCCAAGAGATTTGGAAAGCAGCTATCTAGCCAACCAACTAGAATTTGTGCCTGTTCCCAAGAAATGGGATCCAACTAAATGTGGAAATTACTGAATGATATATCATGTGTGAGTAAAATTTTGCTAAAGATCATTCAGAAGTGACTGTAGCAGTCTATAGACAGGGAATTGCTGGAAAATAAAGCCAGATGCAGAAGAGGGCATGGAACCTGGGACATCACTGCTGATTTCAGATGGCTAATAGCTGAAAGCAGAGAATACCAGAAAGATGTCTATGTTTTGTTGGATATGCAAAGGCATTTGATTGTGTGGATCACAACAAATTATGGATAACATTGCAAAGAACAATAATTCAGAACACTTAGGAGATAAGAAGTAGCAAGTGTCAAAAAGTATGGCAAGAAATATGCTTCAGGTTTAACACAAACATTAAAAGGCCATCGCTCAGTAGACTCATTTATCTTCGTGACTGAGAAATTAGCTCAAGAATGACAATATTCTATAAATTGTGTCAGTTCTCACTGAACCTCATTATCTAGTGACTCACAGAAACTAGAAAAACTGACCAAATACGCATCTACGTAAAACTTCCAGAGATGACACAACTGTGCTTGCTGAAAGTGAAGAGGATTCAAAACATTTACTGGTGAAGATCAAAGAATAAAACCTTCAGTATGGATTGTTCCTCAACATCAATAAAACAAAAATCCTTACAACTGGGTGAGTATGCAACTTCATGGTAAATAGAGAACAGATTGAAGTTGTCAAACATTTTGCTTTACTTGGTTCTATAATCAACATCTGTGGAAGCAGCAGTCAAGAAACCAAAAGTCACATTGCATTGGAAAAAGCTGTTGCAAAAGACCTCTTTAAAATGTTGAAAAGTAAAGATGTCACATTGACAACGAAGGTGCACCTGACTCAGGCCATGGTATTTTCAGTCACATCATGTGTTTGTGAAAGCTTGAACATTGAATAAGGGAGACGGGAGAATTGACGCTTTTGAATTACGGTGCTGGAGACGTGGATTGAATATACCATGGACTGCAAGAGAATCAACAGATCTGTCCTAGAAGAAGTGCAACCAGAGTGCTCCTTGGAAGCAAGGATGGCTAGATTGTGTCTAATGTATTTTGGACATGTCAAGAGGGAAGGACCAATCCCTGGAGAAGGACATTATGTTTGGGAGAGTGACAAGTCAACAACAAAAAAAAAGGAAGACGCTAGATGGATTGACACAGTGTCTTCAACAATAGGCTTAAACAGAAGACCGTGTGCCTGGCACAGAATCAGGGAGTGTTTCGTTCTGTTGTAAATAGGGTCGCCATGAGTCAGAATTGACTGGTTGGCACTTAACAACAACAATGACCCTGCACCCCACATAAAACATGCTGTTTGGAGACAGACCTGGAGCCACTTTTATAACCAGTGCCCTAAAGGTCAAGAGCCAGAGCATTCCTAGAGTTAGGCAGTGAGGGAGTTCAGAGCTTATGTGATTGAAATGTGTTTAGTTAATTTAACCAAATACATAACTGAAGTATGTTTAGAAATTTATTAGTTTGTAATAGACACTTGGTGTCACTCGGTGAACAGTTTTTTTTTAATAAGTAGACTTGAGAACAACAGTTGTTAGTTTATTACAGTGTTCACTTCATCTGCTGTCATGCCTAATTCTTAATCCCAAAACCAAAAATCTTGCAACTCTTTATTAGATTCCTGCTGTTGCTTGCTTTAATACTTGTGCTCAGTAGATATTTTTTCTGAACATGAATACACACACACAGAAGTCTTCTACAGTTCATCTGCCTCTTATGTACCATCTGGATACAATGGGCGCTGTCTTGAGCTGCTTGAGGGTCTGGGAGGCTGGCGTGGGATGTGGGGTGAGACACTGGGCAGGCCGCAGGGCCAGGCCCAAGCGAAGTCATGCCCAAAACAGAGACACTCACGCCCTGTCGCCGTGTATGCCCCTGGGACTCAGCCTGAGGGTCTGGTCAGCATCAGGCTGGGGCCCTTGGTCAGGCACAGCCTGGCCTCCTTGCCTTGCGCTGGGGAAAGCAAGGAGGGATGTGGTTTCTCTCCGGGGATGGGGGCCACAGGACTCCTTCTGCCCATCCCATGTGGGTCTTGGTGCAGCCTCTTCCTTCCTCACCTCGCTACTTGTGTGCCCATGTCCTCCCCACATAGTGTGGGTCCCCCAGGCTGTGCAAAAAGTCAGCTCCAGCACTGGAGGTGAGCCTGTGCTGCTACTGCTCAGGGGACGTCAGTGGCCGCTGTGTAGACCGTGTGTCTCCTTTTCCGGGAAGGTCTCCTCGCTTAGCCTGGGACAGGCGGTTTGGGGAAAGCAGCCCCTGCTGTCTCCACAGCCACTGCAGGGCGTCATTTCGCGTATGTCTCCTGGTTTGGTAGTCATAGAACTCAGTTTGGAAAATGTGATTGGCATTTCTGCACCTGTCTAGAGAGCAGGACAGTGAGTGTCTGTAGTCCTTGGTGATCTGAGACCAGTGAGTCAAGTGTACACTAAAACTCTCCCCTGGAGGACCTGGGGCCTCCCAGCGTGGAGCCTGTGAGTGCAGCCTTGTTTGAAAACCACCCGTGAGCCCAATGCCATGGCGCATACCTGCGGTCCCTGCGACTCCAGCGGCTGAGGCAGGAGGATCGGGAGTTCAAGGCCAGAGGTGGTCTGTGTGACTTAGTGAGAACCCTAACTCAAAAAAGGGCTAGACTGCTGCTCAGTGGCACAGTGCTTGCAAGGTGTGTGCAAGGCCCTGGGCTCAACCCTCATGGGATAGAAAAAGAAAAGAAAAGAAACCTCTGATGACAAGCAGAATTAACTCGATGGGAAATTGGGAGTTTGTGCTTCAGAGTTCAGAGTGTTGAGCACTAAAAACTGTGTTGCCTTTTAAGAGTCACGAATGCTCCTCCACATGTTCTGCCAAGTGTATGTGGGCATGGAGCAGGCTCTTGACAGACAGTGCAGGGAGCCGAGCCCATCGAGCAGGGACCTGGATGTGCCACGAGGGAGGGCCACAGTTGGAGCCTGGGACCTCAGAAGGTTCAACCCAACTAGAAGATTGCAGAATCCTACAAGAGGCAACCCAGGCATCCTGCTTCCTTTCCGAGGTCCCATCTTGCAAGTCCACCCTTCTCTGGAACTGTGGGTCATGCATGGTGGTCCCGTGAGGCCGCAGCTTGGAAGGGAGGGGAGCCTGCTTTCAGCAAGTCCGTGGCATCTCTGTCGCTCCGTTCTGGGAATGGGAAGGTCAGTTTCCCACGTTCTGTTGCAGTGTGGGTGCAGTGAGGGGCCAGGCAGCCCACCGGGCTCTGTGGATCCGGGGTCTGAGGGAAGCTGTCCCTCCACACTCCTGCCTGGCCTGGCGCCTGGGCCTGTTTGGAGGTCAGGCTGGCCATTGGGGGTGGGGCGAGGTGGTGAGTGCTGTAGTGGGTGGATGACGAATGGTCTTCGGCCCTCAAGTGGGTCATCGTCTGCTTGAGAACACAGGACTTTGATGGAGCCCACCTTCCTGGGACGCCCCTGACCCTACACCTGTGGTTGGGGTGAGGATAGGCCCAAGTGTCCCCAGTGGGTGTTGGAGGGACAGGAGCCCCACAGTGGCAATGGAGTTACCTCTGCAGCCAAGGGTGGTGTGGAGCAGAGCAGGCGCCAGGCCAGAGCCGCCACCTACTGTGGGGACACTGTTCTCAGGGCAGCGTGGCTCTGCAGGGCAGGGACGTCACAGAGGCTGCCTGTCCTCACAGTTTCCAGGGAATCTTTTGATTGCCAAGCAGTCCTGAGGATTGTCTCTGGCTCTTTGAAGGGGGCCTTGGTACTTTTGCAAAAACAGCCAGAACTCTCTACACAAGAGGGCAGCAAAGCTATTCCACATAGTTTTCTGCTCAGTGAATTTTAGCTCTGAGTTTTCTCCAGGTCATGTTACAGTGCTGAGTTTCATACTTATTTGTAAGTCTCTCCTGGTTTTTCTGTTTTCACCTTAGTGGTTTTGTGACCAACATGATGCGGTGATACTCATTTTCTGCTCTGTAAATTGTGGTGTGTAATGCACGTGGTGAGATCAACCTAAAGCAGGAGATCCCTGCTGGCAAGCAGCTTCTCAGAGCTGTGGTTCCTCACTCTGCAGTTTGCATTGTGAAGTGTCGGGACAGGAGGGAAAATGTGATCATTCAGCAAGTCTTGGATCATTGGTCATCCAGGCACACGACCAGCGTTCCTTTGCCTCTGTCTCTCTCCACTCTGCTCCTCAGAGGCAGAGCTCTGCCCTGTTTTATTTCCACCTCCTGGGCTCCCACATTTCCTCAGGCTTTTCTGCTTCTCTGAGCTCAGATGTGGCAGCAACCAGAGGGGATTCTTTCAAGTTAGCCTCCCCTGGCATGAGGCCCTCCAAGAGGTGCCAAAGACAAGACCAGATCCCTAATCAAGAGTCCGCATGTCCTCAGCTGGGAAGGTGCTGGGCATGGAGGGAGGGGTGCCAAACCGAAAGCTCCGATGGGCCTGTGAGAGGCCTCTGGTTGTCCTGGCACAGCCTTCTTCTGGCTCAGTAGTCAGGTGCTGGGCCTGCACATTCACATATCTAAAGGTGTGTTAGGACCTGCAGAGACCAGCATCCAAAATGGCCATTTTACCTCGAGACAAAACTCAACAAAGTCGTCACAGCAAACGATGAGGATATGTGTATGTTCAATGTGTCGTTTTGACTTCTTCCTTTAATGTAAAAAGAAAATCAGTTCTTTAAAATACTTGTAAATAGCTGGGCGCGGTGGTGCATGCCTGTAATCCCAGTGGCTTGGGAGGTGGAGGCAGGAGGATCACAAGTTCGAGACCAGAGGCAGTCTGCGTAACTTAGTGAGACCCTGTCTCAAAAAGTTAAAAAAAAAAAAATGGGCTGGGGGTGCAGCTCAGTGGTCCATCACTTGCAGAGCATGGAAGCACAAGGCCCTGGATTCAACCCCTTGGACTGCAAAAAAATAAAAAATAAAAAGTATCACAAAGTCACAGGTGTCTGTACTCTCTTTACAGTGTTGCATTTTGCAATGAATGCTCTTCTCTTAAACTCACACAGATGCACACAGAATTTTGAACTTTATCTTTTAAGAAGCACAAGGTTTTAGAGAAACTTCCTTTAGAAGTCACGCTAGTGAGCCTTTAAATGGTGCATCATCTGACACCGGGCCACGGTTCCTCTGTTGTCACATACGGAGGAAATGCCTCCAGGCACCTCCTTTATTCCTTGAAGAGAGCCCATTCCTGCCTGTCCCAGGACAGTGCAGGTAGATGACTGTCCCTGGTTCTCTCTCTCTCCTCATGTCTTTAGGTCACAGTGGTGCGGTGCACAGCGTCGCTTGGAGCCACAACAGGAGGTGGCTGCTTTCCACGGCCCAGGACCGGACTCTGAGGGTGTGGTCAGTTCACAGGACGGAGCTCATGCTACTTCTGGTAATGCGTGAGCGAGTGCCCCGGTTGCAGGTGCTCTAGAAGCAGGCAGTGACGTGAGACAGACTGCTCAGTGGCATCGAGCTGTGCACAGTCACTGCGGTCCAGCTGGGGTCCTCCTCAAAGCTCCACTGCTGCCTTCCCAGGGAGACTAGAACTGGGTGGAACGCAGAGTTTGCCTCAGTGCAGTAGAAGCTGCCGATTGGCTGAGTGGGGTTCTATGGATGGGCCTTGCACAGAGTATGCTGCGTGGGTCACAGAGGGCACACGCACCTACTATGTGAGCACATCCACACACACTCACGGGTCACGTGTCCTGACCTATGTTACGGTCTGAAAGTGGTGAAAAACTTCAACTGAATTACTCATATAATTATAAATCTTCATCCAGTGTGATTTATACAGGTAATAGTAATAACCAAGAAGGCAGTATGTGGAAGAAGTATATTTTGTGGAGTGAAATGACTTAATTTAATGAGCTTATGTTAAGTTGTTTAGAAATAGAATGAGAAAAGACTGAGCCAGGGAAAGAAGAGGCAGTAATGAGAAACTCAGTAATAATAGGAAACCCACAGATAAAAATGTGTGTTATATCTTTGCAATTCACCAGCTCATAATTTCATGAATTGAAATTTCAAAAATGTTAGTATTCTTCAGTGTCTTGACTTCCTATGGTGGGCAAGTGATCAGCACTCACTAGACACTGCGCTGGCTCGCGGTGAAGGGTGATGTTCTCTGGCAGTGTGGGGCAGCAGTAGGAGCCACTCTCCCACTCAGCCGGTGACCAGGGGACACGGTCCACTCTGTGTGCCGAGCTGTGACATTGGGCAGGCTAGGTGCGTGGGTGTACTTTGTGCTGCAGTAGGTTTGCGGGACGCGACTCTCGGAAGACAAGAGGGGAAGGTGGGCCAGTGAGGGCTGGGGCCCCACAGAGGGAAGTGGAGACGCCTGCGGAAGGCGGGTTCAGCCCAGAGCTGTCAGAGCCGTGGCTGCCGGGCTGGGCGTGATGGTGAATCCCCACAGCCGTGTTCCCGGAGGTATGTCAAACGCCAGTGCCCGCGGAACTGTCGCTACTCGATGTATTTTATTTACTTAAGGCTTCCATTTTCTTCCATTTTAGAGTTTGGAAAAGGGCAGAATTTGAAACATTCGTCACAGTAAACGTTACTCATGTGACTCTCTTCAGCAGCCGTCAGTAAGCAGGAGTCGCATGAGAATTAGTTGTGGCAAAGAGTATTTACATACTGGAGGTGGCCAGGCGTGGGGTGCTCAGAGCGACATGAGTTCCCCTGAGATCTGGGGCAGGGCGGTGACGGTCGTTGTCCTTCCCAGGGCAGAGACCTGTTCCCCAAGCCTGTACCGTCTGCCCAGTTCTACTACATGGACGCTTTCATACTGCTGTCTTCTGGCCCGGAGTTGTGGCTGCTGAAGTATCACGCTGACCCCTGCAGAGATGAGGTCAAGAGGTAGGGTGCCCGCCCCGCGCTTTCCTTTCCCATCCCGGCAAGAGCAGGTCCTGCGAAGGAACCGTGCACATTGGCAGCGGTCATTCAAGATTTAACAACAGGCCCCCGTTTCTGCCAAACTTGTGCTGAGAGCCAAGCAATGGATTTCTGGGTACTGTAAACTTCCTTCTGATTTTCCACCTCGAGGGCCTTTGGTGTAACACACAAGAGACTCTGAGGGGCTTAGAGACCCCGGAATTACCACTTCATGGCATGCTGAAGTGATGCTGGGGGCTAATTGCTATTTATGAGAAGCTGAAACTATAAAGTACTTTAGGCGAATGCATATGCATAGAGAATAAACAGCTGCTTAGCTACACCTCGCTTTGTTTTTAAGTGTTTTGAAGAAATAAGGTTTTACTGGTAGAATTGGACACTTCCCCCACCATGTCCTCCTCCCTAGAGACTGGCCTGTTTGCCTCCTGCTGTGGCCTTATGTTCTGCTATGGCTCTGTGTTCCTTTGCGATTTCGTTTTGTGAGGCAGGCACTCCTTTCTTAGTCAGCAAAGTCACGTTATTGGGATGCGTGACTTTGGTGCTGTAACTATCAGAAGATCTCCTGCAACTGGAACCTGGCCAGCCCGCTCTCATCTCACTGCGGGACCCTGGAGCCCTCTCCTACTTGCAGTTCCCATGAGCAGGGCTGCCCTCTGCAGCTGTTCAGTGCCCTCTCAGGCTCCCCTCTCAGGTCTCAGCCCCGAGGGTGTTGAGTGCGCCCTCTAGGCAGCTGCTCCCAGCCCAGCTGGGGTTGGTGCCAGGCCCTGCTCCCAGGAGCCCCCATCAGCGTCTCCCTCCTGTAGCGACAGGCGAGGCGGGGGGAGGGGAGGGTCGCCCTCACTCAGCGTAGGACCTGGAAGGAGGAAGCTCTGGGTCTGGTCCTGCTGATCATCACACTGTGGTTTCCAGGTGTGAGCTGCTCTAGGCCCAGGCACCATGGTCAGGGGAGGGACGCTTCAGACTGGGCAGGACTCAGGTGCCCACACTGCGAGGGGAGGTGGGGCTGCGGCTGCTGAGATGTCTGCCTGGAGCGTGGCTTTCAGAGCGGTTCGTGACCCTTTCAGTTGGGAGCACAGGACTGAGGGAGCTGGACCCCGGAACCTGCATTGGACCTGCGCCCTGGCGGCTTGCTCTGTGCCAGGGGCTGCCTCACTGCTGGCTGGCTGCCCATGGGACAGGCTGTCCTGGTGCCACTGTGAAGAGAGGGCTCCGCTTCACTGCTCGGAAGCTTGGCCATCGGGAGGTTCTGGGACCCACTGTGACTTACTGTGGGCCTGAGGGGTGGACACCTAAGGGCCTGGCCCTTCCCAGGAGGACAGCGACAGGCTCCTGAGCCCCACTGCCCCATTCGGACCATGGAGTGTGCCCCCCACCTGCCTGCTCCGCTCTGTGGTGCTCAGGGAAAAGGGGGTTGTGGAAGGGAGAGTCGCCCTTGGAAACGGGTCCCGGACCCAGAGCTTTCATCAGACCCCTGGTCCAGTAGGAAGGGAACTTCTCCCTCCCCGCCCCTGGATGCGTCCCCTTTCCAGGGTCTGTCCTCTCCATGACTCCTGGACGTTCTCTCTGGGGCTGGGACCCAGCCTGAGCCCCTGCAGCCCTGCCATCCACACGCCATGGTGTGAGTCTCTGCTGCCTGCCTTGAGCCAGGCGTCTCCTTGTTTTTCCTGTCTGACCACGGACCTTCCTGCGGTAGTCACTAGTCAAGGGTTGATCCAGAGGGAAGGAGAGCGGGTTTGTTTTGAGCCAAGTGTGAGTGATGATGGCCAGGAACGTGGACTCCGGCTGCCCTGCATGACATGCTCTATCGTGAGAGAGGTTATATGAGCAAAAGGAAGTCAAAATGAAAGCATTTACCAAGCACGTTGGTGGGGACCTCAGGTGGGTGGGTCACAGCAAAGAGGGGAAACTTCTGTAGGTTTCAGATGATGTCTTAATAACGTTCTTAGTTTTAGGGTTGGTGGAAGCTGGTGACCTGCTAAGTAATACACTCCAAGGCTTCTAATAGTCACAAGGATGGTAGGGCAGACACAGAGATAGGGAATACACAGCAATTAGGAGACTAAAGAGAGCCCAGAATGACGTAGCTCTTGCTCTTCAGCCATTGCCTCTCTCCACAGTCACCTTCACCTTCGAGCCGGTCAGGCTGCAGGCTCCTCAGCACAGGTGTGGTTGCTTCAGAGAACGTCAGCTGACATGGGCCATGTTCAAGCGACCATTGCCAAAGCTGGCCTTTCAGCGTGAGAGTGCTCCACAGGCAAGCTGCGGGGGCCACCAGCCACCCAGGAGCCAGAGAGCTGGCAGCTGGCCCAGTCCCGTTTCCTGCTGGGATGCAGCTCTGTTGCTGCCTTTGTGCCAGCACCACCTGCGGTCGGCCACCACCTTTTTCCTGCCAGTGAAGCTTCACTTGGGGGGATGTGGTGACAATGTGTGGACTACAGGCCCGAATCATCTTGGCAAAGCTGCGCGTCTATTTGAATTTGACTCCAGAGTGGCTTCCTCAAGTCTGCACTCATCTGTGACGTGATTTGCACTAAAAGTGCTGCAGGGGTCTCAACATGATTGCTGTGTTCCTTCTGTTTCTCTCTCCTGAGCTCCTGTGGGTGCAGATTGCCCAGGTCATGGCAGTGAGGCCCTGCCGGCTTCCAGGGCGAGACCCACTCTCAAAGGCGGGCCCGACTCCTGCCAGCCCAGGGTGTTGGGTTTACTGCATCAGACCATAAGCAGGAGCGTTTGTGCCTCACTGTCCCCACTTTGGGCGTGAGGGCTCCAGCATTTGCCCCATACTCAATGTCCTTGAGGAACCAGGCTTCTTCAGCCAGTCTTCCTCCATCCCCACGCAGCAGCCTGTCCTGGTGCCAGGGCTTCTCTGCTCCAGATGGTGGAAGATAGGGTGTGCTGGTCTTAGAGACCTGATCTAGTAACTGTTTTTTGGTGTACTTGACAGTGTGGTTGACCCTCGGCACAACGTTGGACAGCAGATCTCTGGGTCCGTTAGTTATTGACTCTGCCCCTCCTTAGTGCTGGCCCACCATTCCACTCTGACTTCCTCAGACTGTCCCAGATGCCTCACATTGGAGGCAGCAGACGGGGTCTGTCCCCCTGCAACTGGCTTATTTCACCTCAGCACAACAGTCTTACGCTCATCCAGTTGCAAAGGACAGAATTTCCTTCTGTTAAAGGGCTGACTCATCTGTACACATGAGGAATCTGTACATGGACCAGGAGGCAGTCATTCCAACAGAACAAGGAGATGTTGCCTGTTTTAAAGTCAGGAAAGGTGTGCGTCAGGATTGTATCCTTTCACCGCACCTCTTCAATCTCTATACTGAGCAAATAATCCAAGAATCTGGACATCACATGGCATCAGGATTGAAAGAAGAGTCATTAACAACCGGCATTATGTACATGACACAGCTCTGCTTGGTGAATCTGAAGAGGATTTGAAACAATCACTGATGAAAATCAAAGGACACAGCCTTCACTATGGATTGCGCCTCAACGTCAACAAAACAAAAATCCTTACGACTGGGTCAGTAAACAGCTTCATGAAAATGGAGAAAAGGTTGAGGCTGTCCAAGATTTTGCTTTACTTGGTTCTACAATCAACAGCCACGAAAGCAGCAGTCGAGAAATCAAAAGACACTGCATTGGGAAAAGCTGTTCCAGTAGACCCTTGTAAATGTTGAAAAGTAAAGATGTCACATTGGAGACAAAGGTATGCCTGACTCATGCCATGGTATGTTCAGTCACAGCATGTGTTTATGAAAGCTGGACAGTGAGTAAGGGAGACAGGAGAAGAATTGATCCTTTTGAATTATGGTGCTGGAGGTAAATATTGAATATACCGTGGACTGCCAAAAGGACCAACAGATCTGTCCTAGAAAAAGTGCAACCAGAGTGCTCCTTGGAAGCAAGGATGGCTAGACTAGACTGCATCTTACATATTTTGGACCTGTTGTCAGGAGGGACCAATCCCTGGAGAAGAACATCATGTTTGGGATAGTGGCACACCATGGAAAAAAAGGAAAACTCTCCACCAGATGGATTGATACAGTGTCTGCAACAACGGTCTTAAACATAAATATGATCTTGTGCCTGGCACAGAATAGGGAAGTGTTTCTGCTCTACATAGGGTTGCTATGAGTCAGATCCAACTCAAGGGCACCTAACAACAAGAACAACAACCTTCTATTATCTACCCTACACCACCTTTATTCATTCCTCCCTCAATGGCCACTGGGTTTGATTCTCCATCTTAGTAATAATGATTGTGCTGCAGGGAGGATGGAGTGCAGCTGTCTCTTTGAGATTCTGATTTCTATTCCATTGGGTGTATTTCCAGGAGGGCTATGTGTGGGTCCTGTGGTAGTTCTACGTTTAGTTTTGAGGCGTCTCTACTCTTTTCCATAGTGCTGGTGTCATTTCATACCCTCATCAATGGTATGCACTTGTCTTGATTCCTCATCCTCCTGCTATGAGAGGCAGGGTTTCCTGTGGCTTTGTTTGGCATTTCTCTGATGATTAGTGACACCTGAGCATCTTTTCATCTTGGTGGATATGTATATGTCATCTTTGGAGAAATGTCTTCTCATTTTTAGGTTAGATTATTAGGGTTGGGTTAATTTTTTTTCTTTTTTCTTTTTTCTTTTTTTTGTTGCTATTGAGTTGTGAGTTCCTTATATAATTTAGAGACTAACCCTTTGTCAGGTAAATGGATTGCACACATTTTTCTCATTCCTTAGGATATCTCTTCCCTGTGTTGTTTCCTTTCTTGTACAGAAACTTGTTAGTTTGATATAGAGCTGTTAGAACTAATGAATTCAGTGAAGTTGCAGAATACAAAATAAACTTACAAAAATCAGTTGTGTTTCTATACACTAACAATACACTGAGAAGGAAATTTAGAAAACAATCCTATTTACAGTAGCATCAAAAAGAGTCAAATCCTTAGAAATAAGCTTAACAAAGGAACTGAAAGACTCATACACTAAAAACTACAAAACAGTGAAAGAAATTAAAGAAGACACAAAGAAATGGAAAAACATTCTGTGTTCATGGACTGAAAGACTTAATGTTATTATGATGTCCATACCCCCCAAAGTGATCTATAGATTCAATGTATTTCTGTCAAAATTCAATGGCATTTTAATGGAAATTTTAAAAATCCTAAAATTCATATGGAACCAAAAAAGACCCACATAGCCAAAGTAATGCTGAGAAAGAAAGAAAAAATCTGGGGGCATCACATGTTCTGGCTTCAGATTACATGACAGAGCTCCCACAATCAAAGCAGTATGATGCATAGACCAGTGCAGCAGAGCCGAGAGAGTAGCAGTAACCCCATGAATAAGTGGTCATCTGATCTTCGACAAGGGTACCAAGAACATACAATGGGGAAAAGAAGGCCTCTTGTACAAGTAACATTGGGAAAGCTGAATTTCCACCATGCAAAAGAATGAACTGGGACTCACACCACACACAAAAATCAACACAAAATGACTATGGGCCTAAATGTAAGACCCGAAAGTAAAACTACCAGAAGAACTCGTGAAGAGAACTGGTACTGTCTTCATGGATGTGACACCAAAAACAGAGGCAATGAAAGCAAAAATAAGGTTGATCCAGCCTCGTCTTTTTTGTCACTCAGCTGAGGAAGCCTCTCACCGAGGGCTGGCTGCATCCCACTGGCCCAGCTGGCGTGGCCTGCTGCCCAGACCCATGGTCAGCCAGGCAGAGGGCAGCAGTCAGCTCTACCCTTTCAGCAGAGAAACTCTGTTGAACCTCCCGGCCTTAGTTAGGGGCCCACCTCTTGTCTGCCCAGCATCACTGGGTCCTGTGACAAGCCTCTGGATCTTCACAGGGGTAGTGGAGAAGAGGGGCCCGGGCCCGACTGGGCCTGCCTGGAGGAGAGCCAGCCCTCCCTTTCTCAGGGGTCCCTGGCCCCGTCTAGAGACATGTCCACTTTGAAATCCTAAACTTTTTTTTTAACTTTTAGAAGGGGGAGTTTTACATGTTAGCTTTCCAGAATCTTCATGTCAGTCAGCACATACCCCCTTGTCTCCGAGACCTCAAGCTGTGTTTCTCCTTGCTCTCACTTTCTCTTCTGTTGGCTTTGAGCCTGTGGGTTTTGCCTTAGCCATCACTTTGCAACCACCTTAGCCAGGCTTGGGAGGTTTTCAAAGCATGCCCAGAAATCACATGAAGCCCATGGGACAACACTGGCACATTTGACCACTGAGTAGCTATAAAGCAGGAAGAATATGATGATGTGTTTGTTATTAATCGTCATGAATAACATTAAATGAAAACGTGGGTGATATTGGAGTGGCATGGTGCATGCCTCTAATCCCAGCGATTTGGGAGGCAGAGGCAGGAGGATCACAGGTTTGAGACCTGAGGCAGCCTACACCACTTAGTGAGACCCTGTCTCAAAATGAAATAAAGGGGGCCTAGGAGTGTGGCTCAGTGGAGGAACACTTACCTAGCATGTGTGAGGCCCTAGGTTCAACTCCTAGTACTGAAAAATAACAATAAATAGGTATTGTTTTTGGCATCATTTATGATAGATGAACAGTTGTCTATAATAAATTTGAAAATCGGTAAACATAAACTCTCCAATAGAAAACTGGCTAAAAATTTAAGCTGATGACTAAATACACTGATACCCTGTATGGATGTAAAGTATTCCCAGGGATTCTGGTGGTCAAAGGAATGCAGAGAAAAATACCCGTCTAAGTGGAGGATTTCAGAGGGTGATAAAGCCAGTGTTGGGGGCACTCCGGGAAGGAAGTGGAGTGGAGGAAGGCACGTGTGCCCATGTGGCTCCGCAGGAGTGGAAGGGCCTCCTTGCAGGACAGCCGTTTGTGACCGCGCAAGAGCAGTTCCGAGAGCGTGCCTGTCTCGGACTCCAGATTCGTGTCTTGGCCCTTTCTCATCTTAAGGAAATGGTCATAGACAAGCGACGGTCATCTGTGTGGTCATGGACAAGCGAGGAGGTGAACGCCAAGGATGCTCCTTGCTGAGCTGTTACAACGCGGGAACACTGCAAAGCTTAGCGCGTGGTTGAATCAATGGCGTATTCGCATCGTGCCTGTCATCTGGTGCAAACATGAAAATGCTACTCAGAATGCTTCTTGATACTGAGGAATATTTTTGGTATTTTTAAGTGAAAAATGGCCTCTAAATGGTTTTAGTATAAATCCAATCTTACATTAAAAAACACCTGGGAAAATGTTCATCGAGCCATTAAGCTGATGTAAGAAGAAACAGACTTCTCGTTTTTCTGTTTTCGCTGCCTCATGAGCATGTTTTACGTCTGTCCTGAGAGTCCGGTTGTTACAAAGCACAGGTAAAGTTCATGTTGATGTGTGATTCACAAACGCCCTTTGGGAGTCAGACCGTCTGAGGCCAGTGCTGTTTTCCTTCTGAGGCTGCGTGGCGCACATCACCTATCACGGGGCACAGTGACCTGGCTCAGGGGTGAGGGGCCGAGAACTCCCCACTGCGTTTCCCAGCACAGGTGCGGGGGGTCCTAACGTGCAGCGTCTCACTGACCGTCCAGGAGTTCCGAGGCCAGAGCTGAGCCCCTCCCGTCCAGCCCCACCCCAAAGAAGGAAGCCCATGCCGCTGAGCACCCCGAGTGATGATGGAGACAAGGGGACCCCACAAAGAGTACGCCTCCTGCCTGTGGTGGACAGCCGTGTGTATGAGGCCACCTGACGTAAGGGGCCGCACCCTTTGATCCTGAAAACAGCCTGGCTTGTTTACCGTGAAGCCGCTGCTGACCATGGCCCAGCCGGAACTTCCTAGCAGGGTGGTGAGCCGGCGCGTCCTGGCTCCCCTCTGACTGTCGGGGGCAGTGAGCAGGAGGAAACACTGATCCTCAGCAGGGTAGTTCTGTTTTTGAAAAGTGATTCTGGAGGACAGCATGCTCGTTGATACCTGCTGGGCACCATGTCCTGGCCCTGTCCCTCCTCCTGGGGGACCTTCCCTCGTCCTCGTGGTCCCCGGTTTTAACGCGTTTCTCCTCATTAAGCAATTGTGCTACCAGCTGGCCTTCCCAGTAACGTTAAGCAGACTGTCCTTGTGGTCATCTGTGTGGTCACTGTCCTGCCCTGGGACATGTTCCCGAGCCTCCCCTGAGGCAAGGCCCTGCTGTCTGTGAGGCTGCCCTGCCTGCGTCCTCCACGCCTGCATCCTGGGTACCATCACCTTCAGGCCCACCCCAGCGCTTGCCAGCCTTCGGCTGTGCGCCTTGTCTTTGCCCCAGGCCAAGCCCTGCTTCTCCTCAGCCACTGCGCTAGCCCTTCCCTGACTTCCTTCTTGCCTCCCCCTCCCTCAGTCCTGCCTCACTGGGCCAAGGGCATGGCCACTTCCTGGAATGGCCTGCCACTTCCTTTCCTGTAGAAAATTTTTTCTAGGGGTTAAGATCATATGCTTATTAAATTCACACTTACTGCTTATGTTATCCTTCGGAAATTAATAAGAACTGAGCCAGGTGCGGTGGCGCACGCCTGTAATCCCAGCGGCTTGGGAGGCAGAGGCAGGAGGATCGCAAGTTTGAGACCAGTGGCAGTCTGTGTAACTTAGTGAGACCCTGTCTCAAAAAGTGAAAAACTGGGCTGAGGGTGCAGCTCAATGGTCCAGCACTTGCAAGTGTGAGGCCCTGGGTTCAACCCCTAGTACGACAAAAATAAAATAAAGAAATTAATAAGGACTTATATTTAAATGGGATTGGAAGTACTTGATAACTTCTGGGTATCAGAATATATGTAATTGTTTTAGAAGAGGACAGTTTTGCTTCCTTACAGTTAGGAATGAGTTACTTGTGGCTATATAAAATGGTATTATTTTCATGAAGTTTTCCTGAAGGAAAAAACTAGTTTCTTAAGATTGTCAATCCTCTTACTCCTTTAGTAATACAAAATATCATTACTAAGTGATGTGAGCCTTTACTTTCATATTTAAGCTTTTAAAATGTAGGATGTTAGGTTGTAGTTGGAGGAAAGCAAGATTGATCATCCTTATTTTTTCTCTCAGGTATAAACCAAAGAGCAGGTGCAAGCTCATCCACAGGCTCGCTATGACAGGTGGAGCAGATGTGACCAGCTTATCAGCAGTGAATGAGTTTTATTCCTGTATCCTTTCTCTTGGTCTAATGTGTCATAACTGAATGCTCCCCTCTGGCCAGGGTCCTTGCTGAGCATCTGAGAAGCACCAGGCTTGACGCTGGGCCCTGGGGGGGGGGGGGGCGTGGGCTCGTCTCCTCCTGGGCTTCTGCAGTCAAGGCTCATGTACTCATTTCCTCCCAGCAGTGAGAAACCCCGCAGAGGAAGAAGAGCCTGGCTTGGGGGCTGGTTTATGCTGTCCTGAATAACTCATAGTAACTGAAGGCATTTTCCTTTTTTTTTTGCAGTACTGGGGGTTGAACCCAGGGCCTCGCGCCTGCATGCTCTGCAAGTGCTGGACCACTGAGCTGCACCCTCAGCCCATTGTTTTAACTTTTTTGAGACAGAGTCTCGCTAAGTTATACAGACTGCCTCTGGTCTCGAACTTGCGATCCTCCTGCCTCTGCCTCCCAAGCCACTGAGATGACAGACGTGTACCACCGTGCCCGGCCCCGAAGGCATTTTCTTAACAAACTGCCACACTTGCTGTAGGCATCCTTGCATTACTTAAACAGTGATTCTGTCTCATCTGGAGGACTGGCAGAAATCCTAGCAGTTGCTGTTTGGCAGCATGTGACCCGGAGTCCCAGCTTTGTTGCTTGCTGGGCTCTGGGCTTCATGCCACTCAGTCACCACGTGTGGGGCCACCTCAGCTTTGGCCCAGCCCAGCCACATGGCAGCTGCCAGTTGGTGTCTTGATGTGGATGCTTCTCAGATATCACACAGTCCCTGTGTCCAATAGCTGAGCTCTTGGTCTCCCCTCTCACAGTACGGCCCCCCTCCCCCCGCCCCGGCAACACCTTTGCACACCCTCTCCGCCAGCCGCCAGACACCTGGGAGCCAGGCGGGGTGGAGCTGGGCTGAGGATGGGACTTTTCCGTGAGACTTGAGCAATTCTTCGCCAAGCACTCACTCCTGAGTCTTGCCATGCTCCAGTGTCGTTACGAGCACCGACGGGTTGGACCTGGGGCCTTGTGCTCATCAGGCACGTGCTGTACTGCTGGCCACATCCTCACCCCCTTTGTGCTTTTTATGTTGAGACCGGAGCTCATTCAATCACGCAGGCTGCCTCTGGTCTCGAACCTGTCATCCTCCTGCCTCAGCCTCCTGATGTGTGGGATCACAGGTGCGCGCCATGGCATCCAGCTTCCAAAATTTACTCTCAGTAAAGTGGATGGACGTGTGTGTGCTTGTGGGCCAAACTGCTGAGAAGAGCCCCTGACTGAGTCATTACAGACATGGTGATCACAGCCGGCCGGGACAGGACGGTGGAAGTTTTCGACCTCAACGCTGGATGCAGTGCTGCAGTAATAGCAGAAGCCCATTCACGGCCTGTCCACCAAATTTGCCAAAACAAAGTAAGTCTGTGAGCAGCACGCATCATCTGTGAAACGTTGACGTTAAAGTACGGGATGTGTGTGTGTCCGTGGGCAGGCCTGCGTGTGAGGTCTGGGAGGTTTGAACCCTGGGCCTCGCGCATGCTAGGCAGGTGCTCTACCACAGAGCTGCCCCACCAGTCCTTCCCTTTTATTTTTTTATGGAGAGAAAGAGTCTTGCTAAATTATAGAGGCTGCCTCTGGCCTCAAACTTGGGATCCTCCTGCCTCTGCCTCCTGAGTTGCTGGGATCACAGGCTGCGCCATGGCTGCTTGAAGTATTTAACAGTACAAACATAATATGATGCAAGTTTATAACCGCTACCAAATTCAGTGCTCATTTTTATTGATCATTAAACTACCGTAAGCCTTGATGTTTGGCCATAAAAGATATCTCAGGATTATCTTGCGTGTGGAGTTTTGTGCTTTTGCCACAGACCAGTGCAGTCTGTACTCATGCCATGGGCTCTCTCATTAGGTGGGGGTTCAGTGTTCCTGCGATGGCCCACTAAAGGGCGGTTCCACAGACTGCTGGAACAGAGGGGCAGTTACTGTGCTGAAAGCTTCTCCTCGGGTGCTGGATACACTGTCCACGTTTACAGAGATGCTTTGCGGGTATCCAGAGCTGTGTGTTGAAGGCTGGAATTAAGAGGGGTTCATGGCTGTTAAGTCACAAAGGGGGGTTGTTACCAAAGAGAACATCTAAGGCTCATGTGAACAAAAATTGTGTGTGTGTGTGTGTGTGTGTTCAGGACTAAAGCTATCACTGTCTTTGCTCTTTTCCTTTTTCTTCCCTTCCCTGCCCTCTCCTCTCTTCTCTTCTCTTCTCTTCTCCTTTCCTCTTTTCATTTCTTTTCTTGTCTCTCTTTTCTTTCCTTTTCGTAGAGTCTTGCTATGTAACCCAGCCTGGCCTCAAACCTGTGCACCTCCTGCCGTGGCCTCCTGACTGCTGGAATACAGGTGTGGCCACAGCTCCCAGCCCAGATCTGCCTATTGCTGTGGATGGAAGGGCTTTCTATGGCAAGTTGTAACACCTTTTGAGCTCTGCGTTAGGACTCAACAGTGCCTCTGTGCTCCACGAGGTCTGATTACATCAACCAAAGAGACTGCAGTTCACTTTACCACATTTCCCAAGCTCACTGGAATTTCACTGTGCAGAGCAGGTGTGGTCTGATAACCTTGTTGTTGTTGTTAGGTGCCGAGTTGGTATCCGACTCATAGCCACCCTCATAGGGTTTTCAATGGCTGTTTCAAGATTGCCTTGGGAGTGGATTCCCACATCCTTCTCCCATTTTTGCGGTGCTGGGAATTGAACTCGGGACCTCAGACTGCAGAGCAGCGCTCTACCAGCTGAGCTAAATCCCAGCCCTTGATAACCTTGGAAGCTCTCAATCAGTTCAAGGGGAAGGAGTAGGTGCCGGATGCTGAGCCACCACCCCTGGTAGATGTGGGTTTGGAGCCCTTCAGGGCAGGGGAAGCTGGTGGTATTGGGGCCCGAGGAAGACACCATCCAGAGGCACAGCGGAAGAGGCCTGGAACCAGAGACTCCATGTCCAGGGGTGGGGCCATGCCCGGTCAGGCTGGGTGGCTCTGCAGAGTAACAGATCTAGGACTTGGCAACAGGTGGGGCAGTGAGAGCTTTGGCCAGGGCTGGAGGGTGCCTGGCAGAGAAGCGTCCTTCTCTGCTGGCCCTGTGGGGTACCTGTGGCCTGGTGGGAGGCCTTGGAGGGCTGGGGCAGGCACCTCATCTCAATGTGTTTTTTTAACCTTCTGCTTTTGCGATTCATTCACCGGGACAGCAGACATTTCCCTGGTGTTTACAACACCATGGGAAGTACTGGCTTGGAGAGAGTTGTTAAAGAAAAGATTATTTGTCTGCATCTTTATTTGTGTAGAGTCTTATTGCATAAAAACAGAGTAAACATATTTTTAAACGCAGTGCTGTAAGTCCCCCAGATGAACGAAGGAATCCCTTTGAAGAATTTTGTAACTTCTTTACAAGGCTTAAAATAGCAGATGTGAGAAACAGAGCATGTTAGTGGAATCAGTGCTGTTTGTCGTCCTCATTTTTGGCTCTTCTGGGAGGAAGAGGAGTCAGGTTGGTAGGTTGTGGCAAGAACAGGTACAACTGCTTTGTGAGAATCATGATCTTGTGTGACCTGCCAAGGTTCGATTGAGTTTAAGATTGAGTATCAGACTTTATGTATTTCTGGGCCTTTAAATTAGTTCCATAATTGAGTTATTAACTTAAAATGACTGCTAGTTTAATACTATCTTGGTTTTTTTTTTTGGGGGGGGGTTACTGTGATTTCCTTTCAATTCAAGTGCCACTCAATGAGAGAGGAATAGGTGATATTTTAATGTAGAACTTTAGAGTGTAAGGAAGGAACTGATTTGCTCAGTTTGTTTAGTGAAGCTTTCAGGCACAAGCATTCATCTTTTGGTGTGTGGGAGCAGGTTACAGTCTCAGACTTGTGACTGGCTTGTGTGCCCAGAATGTGGAATCTGTTCAGCCTATACTTGGTGATTTGAAGCTTAACTAAGGATGTAGTTCTTCCCACAAGAGATAGGATGTGGACCTGGGTACAGCACAGTGGTAGAGCACACGCTCAGCCAGTGTGGGGCCCTCAGTTCAAGCTCAGTACCAAAAATAAACAAGTAAACACTTTAAGAAGACGTGAATCTGCAGAGCAAACAGTTTCTTAGAAGAAGGATTAGTCAGCATGTGGATGTCAGAAGCTAACCTCTGACAATATTTAAAAACCTTGGTACGTTGTTCTTAAGATTTTGTTGTTGTTGTTAGGTGCCATCGAGTCGGTATCCGACTCATAGCGACCCTCATAGGGTTTTCAATGGCTGACAGTTTCAGGATTGCCTTGGGAGTGGACTGCCAGGTCCTTCTCCCATTTGTGCAGTGCTGGGAATTGAACTCGGGACCTCAGAGACTGCAGCGCAGTGCTCTACCAACTGAGCCAAATCCCAGCCCGTTCTTAAGATACATATTACTAATGTTCACATATTGTTGATGTTGTTAGATGCCTTCAAGTTGGGCCTGACTCATAGTGACCCTATGAACAGTAGAATGAAATGCTCCCCGACTCTGTGCTGGGCACATGATCTTTCTCATGTGTGATGTAAGCCCATTGTTGCCCCCACTGTGTCAAAACATTTAGTTGAGGGTCCTCCTTTTTTCCATTGAGCCACCACTCTCCCAAACATGATGTCATTCTCCAGGAATTGGTTCCTCCCGACATGTCCAAAATACGTAAGCCGTAGTCTAGCCATCTTTGCTTCCAAGGAGCACTCTGGTTGCACTTTTTCTAGGATGGATCTGTTGGTTCTTTTGGCAGCCCATGGTATATTCAGTATTCGTTTCCAGCACCATAATTCAAAAGCATCAATTCGCCTCCTATCTCCCTTATTCTATGTCCAGCTTTCACAACCATATGGTGCAACTGGCAACACTATGGCATGAGCCAGGCGCACCTTCGTCTTCAATGTGACATCTTTCCTTTTCAACACTTTAAAGAGGTCTTTTGCCACAGCTTTTCCCAATGCAATGCCTTGATTTCTTGACTGCTGCTTCCATGGGTGTTGATTGTAGAACTAAGTAAAGCAAAATCTTGGACAACCTCGATCTTTTTTCCATTTATCATGAAGTTGTGTACTAATCCAGTGGTAAGGATTTTTATTTTGCTGATGTTGAGGCACAGTCTATACTGAAGGCTCTGTTCCTTGATCTTCATCAGTAAATGTTTCAAATCCTCTTCCCTTTCAGCAAGCACAGTTGTGTCATCTCTGGAAATTTTATGTAGATGCATATTTGATCAGTTTTTCTAGTTTCCGTGAGTCACTAAATAATGCAGTTCAGTGAGAACTGACTAAATTTATGGAATATTGTCACTCTTGAGCTAATTTCTCAATCATGAAGATAAATGAGTCTACTGAGTGATGGTCTTTTAATGTATACCTGAGATGTATGTCTTGCCATACTTTTTGGTGCTTTCTACTTCTTGTCTCCTGAGTGTTCTGAACTATTGTAAGTAGATATCCTTGTTCATTTTGCTTTTGAATTTGTTGTGTATGACTTTTTTTTTTTTTTTTTTTTTTTTTGCGGTACTGGTAGTTGAACCCAGGGCCTTGTGCTTGCATGCTTTGCAAGTGCTGGACCACTGAGCTGCACCCTCAGCCCATTTTTTGTTTACTTTTTTGAGACGTGATCTTGCCAGATTATGCAGACTGCCTCTGGTCTCAAACTTGCAATCCTCCTGCCTCCGCCTCCCAGGCTGCTGCTGGGATTACAGGCGTGCGCCACCACCACGCCCAGCTGTTGTACATGACTTTTATTGAAGGTAGTCATTTCAAATCCAATTACAGTTTTTTAAAAATTTTCCATTTGGAAAATGGTCTGTTGGTATCACCATTACAAACCTTCCTCCTCCTATTCCTCCTCCTCCTCTTCCTCCTCTTCCTCTTCCTCCTCCTCCTCCTCCTCCTCCTCCTCCTCCTCCTTTTTTGGTCTATTCTTTCTTCCTTTCTGGGGCTTATGATAGACCCATAAAAACTTAGTCTAGATTGAAACTTGGCAGATTAGAGCTCACTCTGAGATTTTAAAAATTTATTTAAGTTGTAGATGTTTAAGTTGTAAAAGCAAAATATAATTTGGGAATCTTACATGTTTTTTGCTTACAACTTAAAAAAGTAAAACCATAGCTTTATACTGTGGTAAAGACAATTCTTTTAAGTTGAGCTAAACCATTTTTCTCATACTTTGATAAGAAGTTATTGTATTTTGGGAAACGTTATGGTGCTAGTTTCCATGCCATCTTGTAATTTTCCTGTTTCCATTCTCTTCTGACCCCATTTCAGTGCAGAAGAGATTTTAAACTTTTGTATATAGTGCTTTTCTCTGTTACAGGACTGAATAAGATACTGCATGTTGTGGGGCGCGCGCCTCCCGGTCCAGCCCAGATGTTCAGATGGGCAGCGCTGCTGTGCACACAGATACTAAACACAATTCACTCGGGACCCTCGGGTGAGGGGCACGGACTCATGTGGCCCTTGGGATGCTGGCGGAGATGAGAGAAAGGAAAAGCCTCCGGCTGGCACTTTTGCCTTCCAGGGGCAAACACTGTGTTGGTGGTCTCGGTGGTCATGAGGAGAAAGTTCTTGCTTTGTCAGATGATCAGACGGAGAGTGAGTTCTTTCCTTGTTGATGGTCAGGGCAGGAGAACATTCTTTCCTCACTGAAGGTCCAGGCGAGAGGAAGGCGAAAAAGGTTGAGCTGCCACAGTGCAGCTCCTTATATAGCTCACCCACGGAATGGCCTGAGCCAATCAGCTTTGAGTCCAATTGTCCAATCAGGTTCGAGGGATTTGTGAAGGGTTTTGTACAAACGTCCAACCAAGTTATTTTCATTTTCCCTGGATTTCTAATTTACAAACCAGATCTTCAAAAGCCGTTTTTCCCAGTTTTGGGGTTTTTGCCAATTTCCTCCCAATTTTCCCCTACACATGTAAATCTCTTAATGTGTGCTAAGTTCATTAAATGGAAGCTATCCCTATTTACCAAATTTGTGATGGCTGGTGGATTTTGTGTTAGAAAACTCTTAACTTCCACATGTACCTAATTTCACATAAATCTTGTATTCCTGTGAGTATCAGGGATGAACACCCAGGAATTTTGCTACCTGCATAGAAGATCAAAAGCTGAATTAAAGTGATGTGGAAGAATGAGGCAGAACAGCGGAGAAAGAAATGTTCCTCTGTCCTGGGAAGGCCAGAGGAGATGGCATTTGACTGTATTCTTGCATACTGTTAGGTAGAGCTTTGGATCTCATGAGGACTTCAGAGGCATCTGTAGCAGAGAAATGAAAAGGTGGGGTTGGCCTGTTTGGCCTCCCAGATAGTTGGCAAGTTTGGATGGAGAGCCAGGTGGTCCACTGGCTGCTCATCTGTTCTGTCCCTGCAGACCGAGCAAGGGCATGGAGGTTCATGAAGGCCCTGATGTTGGGCATCTGTCTCTTCCTGCCAGTGGTTTATGAAGACCAAGCATACTTCTCACAATTCTGGAAGTTAGCGGTCCAAGGTCAGGATGCCAGCAGGCGCAGTGCCACCTGCAGGCTCCTTGCTTCTAATACAGCACCTTCTCCTTGCTGCCTCCCCTTTTGGAAGGGAAGACAGGTGTCCTCAAGCCTCTTGTATGAGGGCACAAATCCCATTCACAAGGCCTCTATCCTGCTGGTCTAGACCACAGCACTGACCAACCACCAGGATGTAGGCATTCTGATAAAGGCCTGTGGGGGCGTGGGGCATCTGTGCTGGCCTGTGACAGAACCGGGTACAGATGTGGCTTCCAGGAAGAGATCCTTCGACAGAGGCAGAGGGAAGGCACAGAGTTGTGACAGCCATCTTCCATCCCAAAGGCACCAGCCTGCTTCCCATGTGGCCCTTCCCTCAGCCTCTCTGCACCCAGACATGAGCTGACCCATGTCTTCCCGTAGACGGTGGTACAGCCCTGGCTTTCCCTTCTGCAGAGGTCCTCAGCTCTTCAAACGCAGGAGCCAGGCTTTGCACACAGTGTCTTGCCTTCTTGAGTCTCCTTGTGGTTTTCCCAGGGGGTAAGATGGATTCCCTGGCCTCAGGCTGGGTGGACATCTGTGGAGCACACACCTCCCGGTCTGCTAGGATGTTCTGATGGGTGGTGGCACTGCGCACACAGATACTAAACACAATTCACTTGGGACCCTTGGGTGAGGGGCACGGACTCATGCAGCCCTCAGGACACTGGTGGAGATGGGAGAAAGGAAAAGCCTTGGGTGCTTTTGCCTTGAGGAGACAAACACAGCTCTTTATTTCTCTGCTCTTATCAGAGCAGAGAGAAAACCCAAAGCGTACAGCTTTAAGTGCTAGCAGCTCTTATACTGCCTCACAGGCAGATGCTTCCATGTTGGTGGTCTTGGTGGAGAGAGAGTTCTTTCCTTGTTGAT
Source organism: Pedetes capensis (assembly GCA_007922755.1). Classification (NCBI taxonomy): domain Eukaryota; kingdom Metazoa; phylum Chordata; class Mammalia; order Rodentia; family Pedetidae; genus Pedetes; species Pedetes capensis. Next base: position 129,556 of record VMDO01003575.1, read on the forward strand.
GGTCACCATGGGAGAGCATTCTTTCCTCACAAAAGGTCCGGGTGAGAGAGCAGAGAGCCGTTTCCTCATCTGTGGTCTGGACGAAAAAGGTTGTTGTTTCCTTGCTGATGGTCCGGGTGAGAAAAAGGGTTGAGCTGCCGCAGTGCAGCTGCTTATATAGCTCGCCCACGGAATGGCCTGAGCCAATCAGCTTTGAGTCCAATTGTCCAATCAGGCTCGGGGGCTTTGTGAAGGGTTTTGTACAAATGTCCAATCAAGTTACTTTCATTTTCCCTAGATTTCTAATTTACAAGCCAGATATTCAAAAGCCGTTTTCCTAGTTTGGGGGTTTTGCCAATTTCCTCCCAGTTTCTCCCTACAGACATCCCATGGAAGCCTGAGTTGCTGGGCTCAAGCCATCTGTGCTAGGTGTCTTCTGTGGGTCACATCAGTCCTGGTGCTCTGAGGACTTCCAAGGGGTGGCTGAGCCCCAAGGAGGGGCAGACCCCAGAGGTTCCCACTGTCTGGGCTGTCCAGGAGTACAGATGTGGTGATTGCATGTGTGTGCCTCCATGATGCCAGGCAGGATGATGTGCTTCACATGTAAGAGCTTAGTCAGGGCTACAAGCCTGCGTGTAGACATAGGGACCTGGAACATCACCAGTTGCCCGAGGTCCACGGATGTGTTAGTGAACTCGCTTGTTGCTGTGGCAGAGAAACTAAAGCTTATGGGAAAGATGCTTTGTTACAGGTTCACAGTTAGAGGGCAGTCGGTGGGGCAGGTGTGGGCATGGCAGGTGGCAGGGCCTGTGGTGGATGACCTTCGTGGCAGATCAGGAGGCAGAGAGTGACTGGAACTGGGGCTCCGGATGAAACCTTCCAAAGCAGGGTTGGGCCTGGTTAGTACTTGGATGGGAGACTGCCTGGGAACACCATGGGCTGTAGGCTTGGGAGAAGGACCTGGTAATCCACTCCCAAAATACAATCGGCCATTGAAAACCCTATGAACAGCAAAGAAGCACTGACAATAGTGTTTCGCCTGTTGTATGTAAGGTCCCTATGAGTCGGATACCAACTCGATGGCACCTAACAACAACAACAACAAATGGTCTTTGTCTAGAGTACTGTTCATTCAAATAAACTCTTTTAATGTGTGTTGCTGCTGTTGTGGTTAGCTGCTATTGAGTTGGGTCCCATTCATAGCGACCCTATGTACAACAGAACAAAACGTTCTGTGACACCATGCCATGCCCAGCACTATTACCAGTGTAGGAATTAGCATCTTGGCCGTACCGCTGAGAACTGTGACGGCAGTGTGAAGAAGAAAGTCTTAGGACGTTTTCAAGGAAGGGGACCTATGCTCCACGAATGGCAGGAGGGACCGCCCAGGACTTTGTGCGTGCTGCCACAGCATTCCTAACCGCATTTCGGTGGGGTTATTTTCCTGTGTTCTCAAATGAGAAGAGCTTGAAAGCTCTTCCTTGCAGGTTAGCTTGCCATGTCCTCCTCAGACTCAGGCCCTGTCAGCTTGTTCTGCTCAACAGCAGGCTCCTAATGTAACCAACTGTCATGTGTCTGTCCCCCGAGGGGCACTGAGGCCTCAGGCTTCACCGCCTGTGAGGACAGGGCCTTGCAGGGCCGAGTCGGGCAGAGAGCAGCTGAGTCAGCCACCCGGGACTCTGGTGTTTGCCACCCGTCCGTGGCTGTGGCTAAATACCTGACTGAACAACTGAAGGAGGCCTTTGGCGGGGGGGCTTGCTCCCCTCAGGGTGGGTCAGGAAGCACAGAGAGCCGAGACACATGGGGGCGCAGCGTCCCCTCCACAGGTCGCCCCCGTGACCGACCTCGCCTGCCAGCCAGCTCCCACCTCCTAAAGCTCCACAGCCTCCCAAAGCAGCGCCACCAGCTGGGGCCAAGTGTGCGGACAGTGACCTCGGTGGGCATCTTAGACCGCACCGTGGCAGCCACCCTCACTCGTCAGTTGGCACCGCACGAGCCGTAGCTCTATGGCCGTTTCACCTGACGCCTCGCGCAGCTGACAAGCCATTGGCCCCTCCGCTTAGGCGCCGTCCCCGATGCTCAGCTGAGCTGCGGTGTCCCGGCCTCCATGTCAACCCTGGCGTGGTCCCCGCCACAGTGCATAGGGTGCCCAAGAGTGCAAACAGTGCACTTTCACCGCTGTCTGAGTAGAAGCCCTAACACACGTAGGGGTCTGTGCTGGGCCCGTGGGACCTGGGCACCAAGCACAGCTCGCCTGGTGGTTGGGGTGAGAGCCCTGGGGCTCCACCGGGTCCGAGGTGACTCTGCCCTCCCAGGCCTCTGTGCCTGCTGCCCGGGGCCCTTGGGAGCCTCTGCAGCTGAAGGTGGTATGTCCGGGTGCCGGCGGAGGTCTTGGCCTCTCTGCCCCTGTCCCCGCCGTGTGGGACACTGAGTTCCCAGGACTCCTCCCGTCCTGCCTGGGCCTGAGCTGTTCCCCCCAGCGTTGTCACAACAGAGTGCACTTCTGGGGAGCCGAGTGCCCAAAGCAGGTCACGGCCAGCTGTGGGAGTCCTGGTCACCTGAGCTCTTCTAGGTGGCCGCTGGGCTTTTCCTTGGATAAGGTTAGTCAGTTAACCTCCTAGAGTTGTCTTTCTTTCTGAGATCATGTGACCAACAGGAAGTGGCTGACTTGTGATTCTCGTCTGAGGCTGAGCTCTGGGAACACAGCCAGACACCCACACTTACCTGACAGCCCGCCTGCTGAGCTGCGCGTGTTAGGCTTCCACTCGGACGGCGGTGAGAGTGCACAGCTTGCACTCTGGGGCACCCTGCGCGCCATCCTGCTGCAGTGCTGGAGTGCGCAGGGCTGTGACCCACGTGCTCCCTGACGTTGGCAGAGCCATGCGGATTTCTGTGTACGTACATAATTACTTTCAGATGGGGCTATGTGGAGGTTGAAGTCCCCTGCCGAGGCCCTCACTTGGTGTGGCACAAACTGAGCATACTCACACCCTGCATAGACTCTACTTGTTCTCGAATGTGGATGTAGAACATTGTAACTGGCCCTAAACAGTGCTCCTTGGCCCTGTGGGGCCTGCGTGGTGTGGGTTCCAGTGCAGCTGGCAGTGACTGCAGACCCATGCCCCCCAGTGCGTGGCAAGTCAGCTGAAGAGAGGGGTCACCTTCAGACCCTGCCGGGCACTTACAGGAAGGCATGGGATGCAAAGTGAGCTATTTCCCTTAAAATCTTTCTGTTTTTATAGCTTTGGCAAAAATAAAGAGTACTAGCGGGTTTTTCCATAAACTTTGTTTTTAGTAGTTTCTTCATGTCTTTGATGAGATTAAGTTTTATTAAAATCTTGTGCGCCAAGTGGTTTTCTTTTCTCTCTGTAAACAGTCAGTCAAATAGCTCTGGGGAAGGAGGGTGGATACAATCTGTCTTTGGCCTGCACCCTTAATTCAGTACCTGTTCTTCATAACTCAGTGAAATTGCGAGTGCTTATTTCAACTCCTCCACTTGAAAGTTGGCGTGTGTGTGTGTACACAGGAGTGCTCGTGTATGCATGCATACATGTGTCTGTGAGTGTGCACAGGCACGCAGAAGTGTATGGCTGTGCATATACACATGTGTGTGCACATGTACAGGTATGTATGTGTGGCTATGCATATGCATACATCTGCCCATTAGTTAAAAAATACCTACACACAACTGCCCTGTGCTTGGCGTATCCCACGGGCACATGGGTGCACAGTGAGCAGTCTTTGTGCTGAGAAATTTGTACTCTCAGCAGGATAACGTGCATTTGTACAGTCCAGGTGTTCTGTGCTGATCGGATGGCCGCAGGTCCCTGGAGGAGGAGGCGCCAGGTGCGCATGTGCAGGAGCAGAGGGTGGGAAGTGGGGAGCTGTCGTCACACTTGAGGCCAGTGTGGTGAAGCCAAGGGGGGAGCGGACAGCGGAGGCCTCTGGACGCAGAGGCGGCCCCCCTGGAGCTCGAGCGTGCATGATTTATGTGCATCCCCGTGTACACGCAGAAGGTGCGGGACCTGTGTGGGTTGCACCAGCTGTGGGGCTCACGCGCAGCTGTGTGAGCTCCACTTGGCTCTTAGACCCCAGGGAGCGGACTCCAGAGGGCCTGGGGTGAGGGGACTCTGGCCCCGAGCTCGGCGTCTCTCTGCTGGGGACAGCGGAAGGCTCATTCGCAGACAGGGAGCTGCACCTGGCGGGGCAGAAGCAGAGCCATCTCGGTGCTGCTGGGGGCTGGCTGTAAGTGGGGTGCTGGGCCTGTTCTCATACCCCGGCTTCCCACGGCAGGGCTCTGGTGTGGGGTGAGGCCCTGAGATCCACACATTGGCTTTCCCAGCTGCTCCCTATTGGTAGCAGGAGCCTGGAGGATTGGAGAAGGAAGTGGGGCACTTACTGTGGCCAGGGGTACGCAGAGCCCTGTGACTGGTGGTGTGCCTGGCCCTGGGGCAGCAGCTCCTTCCTCCAGCATGGGGATCCGGGGCTCCATTGTCCACACTGCTGGAACCAGGGTCACTTTGACCCTGCCTGAGTCCGCAGCACAGCCAGAGCCTCTTCCTCGGCCAGGCCCCAGCTGCCTCCTCCAAGCCCAGAGGCGCCAGCAGGGGCAGGGAAGGCCTGGCTGCCTGGGCTCCACTTCATCCAGGGCCTCTCCACAGCCTGGGCTCTGCTCCTGCCGCTCTTGCTGGCGCTCCCTCTTCCAGTGCCCACTGGCTTTATGAACCAGCTCTACCCTAGTGCCCACGGCTCACAGAGCCTGCGCTGGACGCCTGTCATCACCTGTCCTCATGTGTGGCTGTGCCGGAGGCCTGTCCTCGGGGTACACGGGTGCCTGGCAGCGGTGCTCTGAAGCAGCCCTGTGGTGAGGAGGGTTGGGCCATCCCTGCCATCACAGGGCGGCCTGCGCAGAGCCCTGGCTGGGAGGGAGCCGGGTCCAGCCCTTCTGCCTGCCAGCTGAAGGAGCGCAGCCTTCTCTTGGGACCTTCCTGTGGGTGTCTGTGTCTCTGCTTGAGGAAGCTGCCCGCCCTGCGGCCTCCAGCGATGGGTGGATTCGGGGAGCCGTTGTGGTGTGATCTTGGATGGGAGATGTTACTTTAGGAAGAACAGATCTGAGTTTTGTTTTCTTAATGGGAAAATAACTGGTTCTACTTCCCCCAAAAAACATCTGACGGGCATAGGAGGGAATGCAAGCGGGGAAGGGTGGGGGGCACAGAGGCTGACACCATGCTCAACGGCTGGTTTTCTGTAGACGCCTCTTACACTGTTGTGCATTTACAGAAAGCACATCAAGGTGGGCAGGCCAGCCAAAGCCACGTGGGCACTGCCGCCCACAGACCGCCCTCCTACGAGCCCAAACTGGAGCAGCACAGACCATAGCTGACCCAAATGCGAAGCTTCCAGGAAAATATAAAGTAGGCCATTTCTTACTCCTTGCAGCCGAGGAACCAGCACACATTAGTCGTGGGCCAGCAATGCGCCTCCGTGTGTCCACACCACCGCCTGGAGGTTGCTTCTGACAGTCACTCCTCCCCTTCTCTTGGTTAAGCTGGACAAACACGATTTCTTCAATTCACTTTACCGCTGCTTTAACAAGAGTGCGTTATGTACCAAGGAGGCAGGGCCATGTTTCCCTACTAGCAGTCACGTGTTATGTTATGAAATTGAAAATCCATGAGTCTTCTGTGGTTTACTGCTTTCACTGAAATCATGGCTGTTGTTGTTGTTAGGCGCCATCGAGTCGGTATCCAACTCATAGCGACCCTCACAGGGTTTTCAATGGCTGACTGTTTCGGGATTGCCTCGGGAGTGGATTGCCAGGCCCTTCTCCCAGAAATCATGGCAGGTGTTATTTATTGAAAACTTGACAGGTTCTTTTCTGTGTCTAAAGAAGGTATTTGCTGTTTCTGTGACGTATACAAATAGTCCTAGACAGCTAATTTGAATTGAAAAACTAAGAAAAATGTATAAAGGACCAAACGGCTTTTTAAGTGAAATGATTTTGTCACACAAGAGATTTTTAGATTTCAGTCACTTACACCCATATTCTGCTTTATTAGTTTTAGATATTGTTGTGTTTTTACAAAAAGGAACAAAATGGTTATTGATACAGATCAAAAACTCAGCTCTCTGTCCCTCGCTTTCATTCATCTTTGATGACTGCATGTGGTGTGACTCTTTCCTGAGGGTACATTCGGAACCAGCGTGGGCCACTGCAGAGTGTGTTGTCAAGCTGTGGGTCACTGTGCTCCATGAGATTCACTCCATGCTACATGTTTGCCTGTTACCCATTTTGATGCATTTCTGAATATATGCATTTTAGGCTATGAATTTCCCTCTGACTCCTGCTTTAGGTGTACTTTTCCAGGCTGGGCACGTAATGAATGTTTTCTAATATTCATCATGATATTTTTCAAACCTGGGAGAAGGACCTGGCAATCCACTCCCAAGGAAATCCCGAAACAGTCAGCCATTGAAAACCTTGTGAGGGTCACTATGAGTCAGATACCTACTCGACGGCACCCAACAACAACAACAATTTTACAAACCAGGTGTTATTTAAAGGCATGCTTTTAGATTCCCATATATTCAAGTTAATTTTTGGTAATCTATTTTGTTAACAATCTCTTGTTCAGAGAATGCATCCACTATATTATTGATTTTCTTGGGACTTTGTGTTTATTGAGAAACTGGCTCTGTGGCTTATGTATGAAAAGATGTTTTTTTTTTGCTAACTATCAGTTACATGTCTAAACAGATGCCCCTTGTCTCAATTTATTGTTTTAAAATTGCTCAAATCTTCCTAATTTTTAAATATGCTTAAGTTTAAAAAATTATCTCCCAGGATGGTGGTGGTCGTTTTTCTTAGGTGCCGTCGAATCTTCAATAATTGCTTCATGAGTAGATTGCCACATTCGTGGCGCTCTACCAACAGTGATAAACCCCAGCAGAAACCTGAATCAGAGAGTAGAGAGCGGTGCTCTACCAGTGGCGCCAAACCCCAGCAATTTCTCTGTAGGACTCTGTTGGTTGGGCATGGTTGAACTTAGGCACCTGAGGTTTCCACGTTCCAGGAGTTGTTTTTTCACCATTGTTTAAAGAAATGTTTTCTAGTCAGGCTTTCTTTGCTTATACAGCCTCGACTCCTTCTAGTTATCATATGCTATTTTCCCTCCACATTTCACTTTCAACCTTTAAAAACACTTTAAGTGTTTTTCTTGAAGTCTAACTTGAGAATATGTTTTATTTCTTTTATTTGTCAGATTTAGTTTGCAATTATTACAATCACGCACACATTCAGTCTCATCTTGTGCTTTCTCTTCTGATTTTACAGCTCTGTACTTTGTACCTGGGGGTCCTTTTTGCTTATTTATTTGTTGTTCCTCACTGTCTATTGGACTGAATACATTTTTGAAAATTCTCTTTTCTTGAGTGGCTTGACCGTTATCTCCCATTTCTGTGCTGTTCAGTGCTTTCTCTTCAGCCTCCATGTGTTGGTAGCTGCTGCAAGGTGACTGCTACCTTTGTCTGACTTTCTGTGAGACTAAGTCTGTATATAGTGCTGTTTATGATGTGTAAGTCTCTATGCGTGGCTTAGCAGAGGACCTCTAAGTATTCGCTGAACGTGTCCAAAGTTATCTTTATGTTATATCACGAGTCATCAGGATACTCTCATCAGAGACCAGTCTGTGAGCTGCATGGGGCTGAGCTGTGTGGCAGTGAAAGAACCGCTCTGTGTTGGTTTACTTCCTGTATATGGGGATTAAATCATTCACAAGTTAAAAGGATAGAGTGGTAATGAAGTGTCAAGCATCAGAGTATTCTAGCTCATTGTTACTACTGAACCTACATAAGCCTTTATTTCTTATTTCTAAATAAAGAATTATCTCTAGGTGCTGGGTAGGGTGGTGTACACCTGTAATCCCAGCGACTGGGGAGGCAGAGGCAGGAGGATCGCAAGTTCAAGACCAGAGGCAGTCTTCATAACTTAGCGAGACCCTGTCTCAAAAAGTAAAAAAAAAAAAAAAAAAAAAAAAAAAAAGGCTGTGGGCACAGCTCAGCGGTCCAGCTTAGGGCTAGCCCTCATTAAATTTGTCTTAATTTTTTAACTCACCTTTCTTTTGTTTGTTTTTGACACAAAGTCTTGCTGTGTAGCCCAGGCTGGCCTCAGACTCAAGATCCCCCAGCCTCAGCCCCCTGAGTTCCGGGATCACAAATGTGCGCCAGCACACCCACTGTAGGTAATCTTGAGAGAGAGGGAAGATGGAAGTCATGATGAATCACAGTGTATTTAAGGTATACTTCGGGTGCAATGGCTCTGCCGTTGGCTTTCCGTTCAGTTCCACGAGTGAGTCTTTTCCAACGGTTGTGTTTCTTCTGATGGTGGCATCTCAGCTCGAGGGCCAAGGCCTGAAGGGATCTACCCTCGGTGACTGTGGGGTCTCCGGGGCACACTGGAGCTCACACACGTTGTCACCACGTGCTCCTGCTCAGGGTTTCTGGTAAGGGGATCGATAAGTAGGACATGAGCCACTGACTAGGACTAAGTGCTGACTAAGGAGCATCTGTCAGATAACTTGTGGAATGTGGGTTGCGATCTATACCCGTTGTGTCCCTAGCTCCCCTCTTCATCTCTGTCCCTCTCCTGCTCTGCGACTCCCCGGCATCGCACAGGGAGGAAACATGCACACCCGTGATTCCTAAGGTCGGAACGCACCTCGTGCGTTGCTGTGCAGCCTCGTGCTCACGTGGGATGCAGTCTGAGAATTTCATCCTTAGTGACTTCACTGCCATGCCACATCATGGAGTGTACTGGCTCAGACTAAGATGGCCGAGACGTCACTAGACCACACTGTCTGGTGGGACCCTGTGTGTACAGTCGTCAACCAAAAGGCTGCTGCATACTCAGCAAAGAAGCTTTGCCGTCTGACTCTGAAATGGTCATAAATAAGAAAACTTTCATGGCACTTTCCTACTTCAGATTCCAACGTCGTCAGACATCATTGTTGTTGTTAGGTGTTGTTGAGTTGGGTCTGACTCACAGCGACCCTGTGTACAACAGGACGAAACCCTCCCCAGCACTGTGCCATGCCTGGCACCATGTCAGTGCTTCTCTGCTGCTCATCATTAGTATAATGCTTTCAAATCCAGCCTTTAAAAGTACATCCTGACTTTTCCCCTTACGATTACAGGGATCATCGGTCACAACCCAGCATTCCCAGGCGTATAATCTTTTCCTGACCACAGCTGTTGGCGATGGGATTCAGCTGTGGGACCTGAGGACGCTGAGGTGAGCCCAGCCTGTGTCATAGCACCGCTGCCAGAGCCGGGAAGGCAACCTGATCCCTGTGTCCGTGTGTGCCAGGTCGTGGCCAGCCCCCACAGCCTGAGCAGACCGAGAGGCCCGTGGAGATGGTGGTGGCCAGCCTGGGCTGGTGTGGCTGTGGACCGTCTGCCCTGAGGGCTGGTTTCACGCAGCTTCTCAGCATCAGAGGTGCTGGAGGCAGCAGATCTCTGCAGCTACGGCCACCCGAAGGTGGTGTCCTGTTTCTCTGTTACGTGTGTCCTGTCCACACGGGGCTCTGAGCTGCTCTCTTGGAGCTGAGCAGATGGCACTTCCTCGACCTCACGTGGTCACTGCCCTCTTGTGAGGGCGTCCCGTAAGAGGTGTCAGCATCGGTTAATATGTAATTAATGTGGCTTATAGACATAGAATGTAAATTCCTGTTTAAGCAAGTGCATATATATCTTGTGATGATTGTGGCAGTCAGTCAGTAAATACGCAGTGTATACATAATGGGATAGCCTGCAGCTGTAGCCCTGTGGCATCTGATCCCGTCAGATCTCGGAAGCTAAGCAGGGTCGGGTCTGGTTAGTACCTGGATGGGAGACCGCCTGGGAACACCAGGTGCTGTAGGCTTGGGAGAAGGACCTGGCAAACCCCTCCCAAAAATCAATCTGCCATTGAAAACCCTATGAACTGCAGAGAAGCACTGATAATAGTGTTTCCCCTGTTGTACAGAGGGTCGCTATGAGTCGGATACCAACTCTACGGCACCTAACAACAACAACACAATGCGGTAACATTGACCTGTGAGAATGTGGGCACCGTGGTCATGCGCTCACAAGGGTACGCCTGGTGGCGTGCGCACTGTGCTCTTTCATCACCAGAACAAGCGCACAGCCCTGTCCCGTGTGTGTCACTCAGGGTCCTGGGTGGCCTCGTCCTGCCTGTGTGCCTGCCGTGCTTGTAGAAGGGTTGCCTAGGAGGGCTCTGAGCACCCCCAAAGGCGCTGGAGAGTCTCCCAGTATTTGTTTAAATGTAACAAATTAGTTACACTAATGTATTTTTCTTTCTTTCTTTCTTTCTTTCTCTGTTTTTGTGGTACCGGTGGTTGAACCCAGGGCCTTGCACATGCTTTGCAAGTGCTGTACACTGGGCTTCGCCCGCAGCACAGTGTTTGCTTTTTTACCTTGAGACAGTATTTCCCTAAGTTATGCAGGCTGCCTCCAGTCTCTAACTTGGGATCTTCTTGATTCAGCTTCCCGAGTCCTTGGAATTAAAAGGCTTGAGCCACTGTACCCGGCTAAAAATGAACAATTACTTTATAGCCTTTTATAAGTGGTTGTGAAACTTAACACTTCTTGATGGAACATTGTATCTCCCCAGTCTTTGAATTATTTATCTAAGTAATTTATGTTTGGAGATTTGTTTTCAAGTTTTTAGCAATCTCCAGAAAATATTTACTACTTAATATTTCTCATACATAAAAGTTCATTTACTCTTAGCTTTGCCATCTTTGGGAATTCATGATTTTGAATAGAGTTTGAATTATTTTTAAAGGTCTCATTAATTATCTACCATTTAAAAATTCTCACTTATAAAATTATTTTTCAAGGTATAGCTCGGTGGCAGAGTGTCTGCCTAGCAAACACAAACCCCCGTGTTTCATCTCAAGTGCCACCAAAACAAAAAAGTTTTTCTCCACTTGTTTGTTGTTTTAGTTGCCTTCTGTCTAATTTGTGTTCAGATACAAAAACTATTTTCTACCCAGGTGTGTTTTCCTGTGCTTGTAGGTGCGAGCGCC